>CABHPH010159875.1:23966-40933 GCA_902168325.1 Peromyscus nudipes | reverse complement strand
TTCTCATACACTCCTGGTGTGAACCATCTACTAGAGCATGGTTAACCTACCTTAAGGAAAACTGACTCTCTTTCCCCTAGCAGCCAGGAACTGTCTATAGGTCTTCATTTAGGTGTGGGCCTCAAGAATCCCTTCATACTCCATGCTAGAATGTTGGCTTGGCTAATCTTGTACAGCAGGAAACCACAGCTTCTGTGAGTTTATAAGTACTAGAGTTTCTTATAATGTTAGAAAATGCATCTGTCCTATAACCCAACAGTTCTACTCTGAAGAATTATTCAAGAGAAATAGAGACATATGTCTAAAGAGAAATTTGTTTGGGGTACCATAGCAGTTTCATAATAGCCCTATTCATATTAGCCCTCTACTAGAAATCTAGAAAAAATATGAATAATTTCCACCAAGGAGATATATGCACAATGGACAGCCACTCAGCAAAAGAAATGAAGTGCTGATATGTGCACAAATTGGGTAGATCTCATCAGCATAAAGTTGAATGAAAGAAAGTCGATGTGCAGCAGCACATGCTGTGTGGTGCTGTGGATACGGCTCTGTATGCTGTGAATGTGTTGCTCTGATTTGGTTGATAAATAAAACACTGCTTGGCCAGTAGCCAGGCAGGAAGTATAGTATAGGTGGGACAAGCAGAGAAGAGAATTCTGGGAAGTGGAAGTCTGAGTCAGGAGATGCTGTCAGCCACTGCCGCCGCCATGAGAAGTAAGATGTAAAGTACTGGTAAGCCACAAGCCACATGGCAAGTTATGGATGAATAAAAATGGGTTAATTTAAGACAAAAGAACTAGATAGCAAGAAGCCTGCCACAGCCATACAGTTTATAAGTAATATAAGTTTCTGTGTGTTTATTTGGGTCTGAGCAGCTGTGGGCCCAGGAGGGACTAGAGAAAACTCTAACTACAGTGTGGATTTTATTTGTGTAAGGTTTTAGAATAGGCAAAAATCTTTAGTGATAAAAATAAGATCAGTGGGCCAACAGGAGTATCAGTGATAAAGAGATTTGGTTTGCTTAAAGGAAAACAAGAGGGTTTTCTCAATATGTAGGAATTGTTTTATATTACGGTTCTAAAGTTTTTATCTATATTTACCAAAAGTCACTAAACTATGTACTTGATAACTATTATGCCTCCATAATTTGACAGAATGATTCATGCTGGTTTCTAGGCAAGAGTTTAGGAAATATTTTCCCTCAGACTGCAAAGGTTAATACTGTATCAACCTCTCTGTACTTCATGAATATACATACATTAGTAAGCTGGAAGAGATAAGGTCTTTCAGCGAACCTCCTGCTGTCTGCCTCATTAAAGTCATCATCTACTGAGTGCTTCAGTCTGCAAGACAGTGTATTGGGCACTGTTGAAGATACAAAATAAATAATTCAGAATTCCCACTCTCAAATTGCTAACGACTTCTGACCTAATAGTACTAAAAACAGTAGCTATGCACTCTAATCATTGTAAAATAAGAAATAACTAAGCAACATAAAGACAGCTTAATGTATACATATTCAATACCCGAGAATGACACAACAAGCTATTGGAAATCATATTTATGTATGGTTGCCAAGCCTGTTAGGAAGGATTTTCAGAGTGGGACTTGCAGCCCCAAATGGATTACCAAGCATGGAACTAGTACTCTTCCACAAGAGAGTTAAGGCAGTGTTACCTGCCTTCTAAGACAAGTAACCAAGAAAGCAGGGAGAAGATACCTAAGATGTTGGCTAATCAAAGGGGAGGCACCTACCCTGAGACACAGTGGTGGGGATAATGAAGAATAGTTAATAGAATGACTAGGTCTTTATTTAAGAGAGTTACTTGTCAAACTGAAAGAGTAAACATATTAAAATAGATCATCTCGATGGCTTCACAAAATAAGTTGACTTCTTTCTCCACAATGTACTGTGTGAACATTTGTGTTCCTGCACTTCTTGTCCACTGTCCTCTACAAAAAACTGGAACTTTGTGGTCTAGAGCCTCTACTTTGCAACATTAAGGTCCCTCTAGTGCCATTCAGCTAATAGATAGACAAACACATGAATTACATGGAATATTGCATACATACATGCCCAGAAAAGTGGCATGTATCATTTCTGTTCACATTCTAAGAACGGGGACTGAAATAATTCTACATTGTCTTAACCATAGTAAAGCTATACACTAAGCAAATATGAAACTACAAAGGCTCAGTGTTCAACTATTCAAGGGTAGCTAAAAAAGATACCCTATACCAGGAGGTAGAGGAAAGGTGAAAGCATCCTACTCCCTGTATAGAAAGTGCTGTGCTCCAGAAGAGAAATATGTCATAGACCATCAACAGCTGAAAGCAGAAAAGGAACCATATGCCGCAAATGCTGTTATTAAAAAACAAAAACAAAAACAAAGGGGCTGGAAAGATGGCTCAGAGGGCTGGAGAAATGGCTCAGAGGTTAAGAGCACTAGCTGTTCTTCCAGAGGTTCTGAGTTCAATTCCCACGAACCACATGGTGACTCACAATCATTTATGATGAGATCTGGTTGCCCTCTTCTGGCCTGAAGGCAGAACACTACAATATAAATAAATCTTAAAAAAAAAACAACAAAAAAAAAAAACAGAGGAGAAAATGGCACAAATATGGAGTCAGAATAATTCTGTTAGAGACCCAGTGAAGTAGACATTATACTTTGAGGAACCTCAGCCTGGAATTGGTGTATTGCTCAAAGTAGCAAGCAGTTGGATTGGGTTAATTAGACTGAATTATTGGAAAGTACAGCTGTAGGTCTTTGAATAGGAGCTCTTATAGATAGTTCTTACATTATTGTTTGGGTTTTTTGTTTGTTTGTATAATTAAAAATAAAAAATGAGAAACATAATCATAGAAGTACCACATGATCTAGCAATCTCATTCTGAATATTACCCAAAATAACCAGACATAGGCACTCCAACACACACACACACACACACACACACACACACACAAATGTTCTAAGCAAATTTTTACAATAGACAAAGATGGAAACAAATCATGCTTTAATAGATTGATAAAATATTGTGTGTATATATATATCTCATTGTATATATAATGATATACAGACCATATTTTGTATATATTGTATACATTTTGTATATATTATCCTTAAGAGAATAAAATTCTGATATATGCTTCAGCATTGATAAACCTTGAAAGTGTTATACTAAGTGAAATAAGCTAGACCAAAATGAAAAATACATATTTCAACTTACATGTGGTTCATAGAATAGACAAATGAATAGAAATTACCAGTGGCTATAAAGAGTGAGTGATAAGGGATTATTGCTTAATGATGTTGCTTTGTGTATAAATATATATATAAAAAACAAAAATGAGAAAATGATGAGGGACACAGTTTTGTTAATAGAGAAATCATCTTTTTTTTTCTTTTTTTTCTTTTTTGGTTTTTTCGAGACAGGGTTTCTCTGTGTAGCTTTGCGCCTTTCCTGGAACTCACTTGGTAGCCCAGGCTGGCCTCGAACTCACAAAGATCTGCCTGCCTCTGCCTCCCGAGTGCTGGGATTAAAGGCGTGCGCCACCAACGCCCGGCGAAATAATCTTTTAAGAGTTAGATAAATATCCCAATTAAGGAAATCAAGTTAGCCTTGTGAAAAAAAGAATTATTTCAGCTTGGCAGTGCATAGATTCGAGCATTAGGAGAAAGAGAGTAGAAGGGAGGCGTATTCCAAGATGCAGGGAACAGTGAATAAGGGCAGAATCATGAAAGTGTACATGCTTAGTGTATCTAAGCCTGGACGGGTGGACTACTTCATTGCATCTCCTGCTTTGCCCTGATGGGGGCACTGCTGTTTTCCCTTTGGAACAGTGTTGGGTAGTTGCTGGTTGCTCTATATTTCCCAGGCCTGGAGCACCTGGTTTAACATGAGCAAGCATAATCCTCAGTCACTACAAGTGAGTGTTTCACCTCCTCCACACAAAGCTTCCTATAGCTCTGTAGTATACACCTTACCTTTTACAAGGACATCCGTAAACAAACATCTGTCTCTATATTGTGAAACATATAGACTGTATTTCTGAAATGGTGAGTACTTTTCCTCCCTCTTTGCTCCACCCCCACCCCACCCTGCATGCCCTGTTTCTCCTGTTCAGGAAGACAGGTGAGTTTGCATATGCAGCCTCCAGGGAGAGGGACTAGACAGGAGGGTATTTTAAATCCTTACAAAAGTTAGGCCTGATTTTTTTTCCTTTGGATGAGACATCATTTTCATCATTTAAATGAAAATATCAATAACATAGAAGCTCCTGAACACTAAGAATAATACTTGCTTATTTGTTTGTGTTTCTTTTTACTCTTGTATCCCAAGCTCAAGCCAATTCTAAGCAATAACCACTAATGTATTATTTTCTGCAGTTTCTGGTGTTGTGCTGAAGAGAGATTTTTATCTTTCTACTTCTGAGCTTTTCCGGAACAGGAACTGCTGGAGTTCCTCCAAGCACAGGGATGTGTTGACCTCACACAATAGTCGAGCTCCATAGGTATGTCTATGCATGCTTCTGAAAGGAGAAGGTGGTCTGATCATTTTTTTTTATGGTTTGTCCTGGGGGCAGAAATGAAAAGCTGAGAAACCAGTCAAAGTGCCCTTCATGCCTTTCTAGTAACTGCATTAAGCAAGAAGTGAATGTAAGAGCTAGACATGTTTTTTTTTAATTCAGTAATCTTTCTTTTTTTGTTTTTTCTTGTATTATCATGATTATTAAGAGATTTTCTATTCATTTTACATACCAACTACAGATTCCCTTCTCCCTCCTCCTGACCCCCCAGCATACTCCCCAATCCACCCCCCATTCCTACCTCCTCCAAGGCAAGGTCTCCCATAGGGAGTCAGCAGAGCCTGGCACATTCAGCTGAGGCAGGTCCAAGCCCCTCCTCCCTGAATCAAGGCTGCACAAAGTGTCTCTCCATAGGCACTAGGCTCCAAAAAGCTGGCTCATAACACACATTCTTTTTCTTTTTTAATCAGACCAGGCTGGTGTGATAGCCCAGTCAGTAAAGTGCTTACTGCAAAAACATGAAGACCCGAGTTTGATTCCCCAGCACTCATGTAAAATACCAGGCATGGTAGTGAGGTGGCACATGCCTGAAATCCCAGACCTGGGAATATAGGGGCAGGAGGATCCCTGGCACTTGTTGGCCGGCCATTCTAGCCAAAGTGATAAGCTCCCAGTTCAGTGAAAGACCCTGTCTCAAAAAAATACAGTGGAGACTGATTGAGGAACACAATGATCTCTAGCCTCTACATATATGTACTCACAGATGCACATACACAAACACACACATACACACACACACACACACACACACACACACACACACACACACAAATGAAGGGTGAGGAGGAAGGGAGGGGATCGGGGCAGAAATCAGATCATTTTCTGTCCAAGTAATCAAGTGAACAAACTTGATGCCCCCCCACACACACACACATCAGATAATACACCCTAAGTAGAATATGCCTCGTTGCATTGCTCTAAAGTGAAAAAATTAACTTTGGTTTCCTGAAAAAATACACTCTGGCTGAGTACAGGAAATACGTGACTTATATGTACTTAGTTCCCTAGTAGAAAGATATAGCCTCTCTTTATCAGAGGAGTGCCAACTTTAAGTGTGCATACCAACAACTGGAGATCTTGTTCAAACTCAAATTCTGTTTTTTTAGCTTGGAGTACGTCTCCAAATGAGACATCTCTAACAAGCTCCTACGTGATGTGAATGTTGCTGCTCATCAGGCCAAAGGCATATCTCAAGCAGTGGGAGTAGTAATTCTCAAAAGATGGTGCTTGGACCAGAAGCATCATTATCATGTAGAAATCTGCTAGAGAAGTGAAACTTTTTTTTTTTTTTTTTTTTTGGTTTTTCGAGACAGGGTTTCTCTGTGTAGCTTTGCGCCTTTCCTGGAACTCACTTGGTAGCCCAGGCTGGCCTCGAACTCACAGAGATCCGCCTGCCTCTGCCTCCCGAGTGCTGGGATTAAAGGCGTGCGCCACCAACGCCCAGCGGAGAAGTGAATCTTATGCCTATTTATTTACAAGAACCCCTGAATGTGGTGGTAAGCCTGGCTAGAGCCAGGAAGGAAGCCATAGGGCACACAATTAAGGAAGGTGCTCACTCTGAGAGTCATGAAAGGATAGGTGGGTGGTACCTGATAGCATGTCTGTTCTGGGTTTCTTGAGTCCCTCAGTCTATCTTACAAGCTTGACTGAGGAATCCTGAGGCATACTAGAGTGTGATGACCATTGTCCTCTTTTATCTTGCTGCATCACTACAAACAGTACCATACTTGTATCTGATTCTTCAGAGCCCTGATTGAGACCTGTATTGATATATATTTAAGATTATTGTCATATTGCATATTGCACTATACATTCCTACCTCTGTTAAAGATATTTTGTGTATTGTCACAATTCTGAAGTCATCGTCCTTTACCGTACATTTGCTTATAGACTGTTTACCTTGTTTACATGAAGCTTTAGTCCTTAGGTTATTTAGGTAGATAAGACTTATAGATTTATAGTCACCTATGCTTGTCATCTCTATAGTTACGTTAGTTAGGTTATCCAGATTTACAGATGTAGCTGGGGAGCTTCTCTCCAGCTCCCAAGTCCCGCCAGTCTCCAGCTCCCAAGTCCCGCCAGTCTCCGAGCCCACTTATAAAATAAACACACAGACGCTTACATTATTTAAACTGCTTGGCCATTAGCTCAGGCCTATCATTGTCTAGCTCTTACTCTTATATTTAGCCCATTTCTATTAATCTCTACTTTGCCACATGGCTCGTGGCTTACCGGTACTTTACATCTTCCTCCTTGCTGCGGCTCCAGCCAGTCTCCCCGTTCACCTTCCTGCTTCCTCTCTTCTCTTCTCTGTTAGTCCCGCCTATACTTCCTGTCTGGCTACCGGCCAATCAGTGCTTTATTGATACAGAATGATATCCACAGCATACAGATACATAGGTCGGATGGACAAGTAATCTTCAAACACTTCATAGACCTAGAGAATATGGCATTTAAATAACTTAGATTTCTGTTGACGTGAGACACAATTGCTCCTGGCAGCACCAATATGATCCCGAGAGAACGTTGGGCTTCTAAGACATTTCCATTTGGAAGTTTGTCTTCTTGGCACAAGATGGCCTACTGGGCAAAGAACTGCCCTTGCCTTGACTGCTGACAGAACGAATGCAATGCTGTCCTTTCTGGACAAGCGGGACACAAGGAAAGCGACCACTGTACTCTGCCAAGACAGGGTAAGATGGTCTTTCAGAATTCCTGCTTCTGAAAATGGTCTGTCAGATACTCTAGGCCTGTAGCCAATCTGAATGCACCAACAATGCTGAGAAACATTAGGTGACTGTCCAGGCTGTCAGCTGTCTCGTCTACTCTTGCAAGATTCCCGAAAGTGCTTGCATCCATCTACCATTTCTCAGGTACCATTATATTCCTTCTCAGGTCTTTGATGGGATTGAAGACTAGCAGTTATAGTTACAAATTAGTATATATAATATCTTAGATAGAACAGATTAAGTATTAGATTCAGGTTCTTTAGGATAGGACACCTTTTGGAATGATCTTTGTAACATGCCATTTACCTATGCTCTATATATCTCTGGATTTTAGTATGTGCTTCTTGCTTGATATTGTTTGCACTGATTGTAGTCCCATCTTATCTAGGTCATTATCCTTCATTAAGATCTTGTGACATTGTTCTGTATCAGATATGCTAAGGAGATACAGAACAATGTCACAAGATCTTAAAAATAGAGAGTTGGATGAAAATAACAAGAAACACAACTAAGCTACTATTTGTGAAAATACAAAATGCATGTTTTTAAATGTATTTTTAAAAAACAGATCTACATAGATACATACAATGGGATGAGAATGAAGATTCAGGGGAAAGAGGGAAATTTGATAAAAGAATCAAAAGGCACAGCTGAAACAGAGAAGCTTTGCTCAATTGGGATAATGATTGCTATGAGCTGGGAAATAGGATTAACTTAAGTCCAACATCAAATGCAAGAAGATGTAGAAATCTCTGCATCAGGGAGGCCATTGCAAACAAGAGCTTCATATCTCTTTGGCACCCTACCGTCATCCCCATTCCAAAGCATCCTTACTCTTTAGAACTTCTGTAATTTAGCAGTTACTTATCTTTCCAGTCATCCTGACTTGGTGTTTGCAGTCCAGGAATCCAGAAAATACTGTGTTCCCCACACCCAGATCTTTAATCACGTTGTGTCTCCTATCTGGAATACCCTTGATCTTTCTTCGCCTGGCTAACTCCTGTCACTTTTCAACTCAGCTTAATCCTGTCACTTCAAGAAAATTACCTCTGATTCCTCTAGCTGTGTTCAGTTTATCTACCAGCTCTTAGTGGTATACAAGTATTTAGTCATATGATATTTCACTGAAATCAATGGTTTGCGTATGTAGTTTTTAAATCTCTTCTTGCTGTTTGTACCTTGGTGTCTGTCAATATCACCCCCATAATTCTGTGGGCTCTGAGATGTGATATGGCTTACCTGGAAGGCAGAACCTTATTTGTGTATTCGTTCACTTATATAAGACTCTCTTCAAAAAGGACTCAAGGCAGCACTCGGGAACTAAACTTCAGAGAAAGAGGGTGAGAGGCAATTAGAAATTCAGTGGCCAGAGCAGCCCTCTATAGCCACAGAGATCTATCGCAACAATCTCTGGAAGAATACAAAGGATGATGAGGGGTGAGTGTGATAATGTGTCTGTGTGTGTGTGTGTGTGTGTGTGTGTGTGTGTGTGTGTGTGTGTATGAAATGCCATAATGAAGAACACTATGATGTGTTAATTGACATGTGCAAATAAACTTCAGAAATCTGTATACATAGCATCATAAGAAAACTCCTAAAGGAAACTGTCTTCACAAAACCAGGGAGTTTCATGACAGATTAATAGAGACTATTTACAAGTTTATGACTTTAAGATGTATAGACCCTCTATTGGAAACATTTGCAGTCAAGGGAAAATAAATGTTTCATTTAAACAAATTCTGTAATTTTCTTTTGAAAATTTCTCTTGAATTTTGAGATTATAATATAGTATACATCATTTCCTCCTTCCTTTTCCTCCCTCCAAATCTTCCCATACACTCCTTCTTGCTCTCTTTCAAATTCATGGCTTTTTTCATCAATTGTTGTTTCATACGTTTTATATTTTTTTTCCTAAGTACAGCCTGTGCAGTCTGCACAATGCTACAGATGCTATATTAGAGTTAAGCAACACCTGAAATACTGAGTCTAATAGGACATTGTCTCTATTTCCTGAATTGTCTTCTATCTTATATCGTTTCATTTCTAAAAGAATCATGAAATTCTGCTTATTTTTTAGCAGACTACCTTTTACTTATTTAACGACTGCAAACTATGATTTCATAAAATTTGTCTGGTTAGGAAAGCCTATACAGCCTGGGGAGATAGTTCAGCCAGCGAAGTGCTTATCTTACAGTCAGGAAACCTGAGTTCAATACCCAGAACCCAGGTCAAAAAGTAAGCATATAGCTGTGTATTTATAATCCCAGTACTGGGGATCCTTGGGGCTGACTGGCCAGACTGGTTAGCTTATTTGGTGAGTTCCAGGTTGATGGCAGACCCCTGTCTCAAAAACAAAATGTAAATGTCCCCAGGGGTATGACAACTGAAGTTGTCCTCTGGCCTTTGCACACACGCACACACAAGCTGATAATGAAACAGTTTCTAGTTCACGTGGCTTGATAGAGGAAACCCTGTGCTCCACATCCAGGTTGTCAGTTCTATTACACATATGTATGTCATCTAGAGCAGTTCTATGGCATTTAGGTGTGGTGAAATGCTAAAAAGAAAAAAGATGGCCCTGTCCCTCACGGGAGAGCTGGCCCCACCCCTCACTGGCCCTGGGATAGCAGCCCAATGACCCCAACACACAGGAGAGCTGGTCCTGCCCCTCACAGGAGAGCTCCCACCCCTCCACACACACCACACTTGGGAAAGCTGGCTCAACCTCTCACCATGGTCCTGGGAGAGCTGGTTCCACCACTCTCCTGAGGGGGTGTGGTCCCAATGGCCCCTGTCAGACCAACTCAGCTACCACCTAGGCACACATCCAGGACTTTGAGTTGGCACTCCCCAACATCTACCCTATCTATGACCTGCTGGAGCACGTGAAGGGACTGGGCCTACAGAACCATAGCTGCAGCATCTCCATGACTCAGGACAATAGTAGTATATCTGAGAGGAGTTGTCCAGTGTGAATGATGTACGAGAAGCCAGAGGCCTTGAACCAGACCAACAACTCATTACAATCGCAAGTAAAGTAGTTTGGACTAAAGGGAATGATGCTGCATGACACACGGCAGCTCCCAATGCCACTAAAAAGAATGATGGAGAGACTGAAGAGACAGAGGAGTGAAGTGGATTGCTTTGTCGGTTTGGTTTGGTTTGGTTTTGCTTTGTTGTTGTTTGTTTTGTGTGTAGGCTTTTTGGGTTTCTTACTAATATTTTTTATTTTTTATTTCTTTTTAAATTTTTAAATATTCTTCATGGGCCTGTTAACACTTTTTGCCTTCCTCTTGGACTAATGTAACACAAGCAAATCAATACAACTCCGGGGAATCTTGGAAACATCTTCAATCCCTGCTCAAACATCCCTGACGTTTCTCTGGTTCTTATTTTTCTAAGACCTGGTCATTGGGCTTTTCCTCTGATTTCAGGAGCTGCCTCATATTGTCCTAGTAAGGCTCTTTTTAACATGTAAGTCTGTGGTCTATTGCTTTCCTTACAAATAAGAAATATTTGTAACTGAAAATGAACGTTCAAAAAACTTCTTTCTGAAAACCCCAAGCTGGATCTGTTGTCTTTATTACCCTATGCAAAGAAGCAGAAAACATCCCCTCATAGGCCAAAAGAAATATAGGAAACAGATTAGAGAATAAACAGAGATCCTTACAAAAATGCTTTAGAACTTTAGATCTATTTAAACAAATTAAGTTTACTGTCCCGTAATCAGTCAGGAAAAGTTTGGAATGCACACAAATTTTTCTTAGCCATTATTGTTGCATAGGCTATCAAAAATGTACCATGAGCAATGATATAGCCCTCCCAGCATCCACTAATGTGGACTTACACAATAAAGATGCATGAAACTTAGTCCAAGAAGTAAGAACCATAGTAGCATAAGTCATCTTTTGATCATCTTCTATAGGTAGCTGTCTGAATCTCATGGACACTACTGACTATTGCTGCCAAATCAAATGAGAATCATTTCTTTAAAATGCTAATGTGATAGGCCTGATTTATTTTATAGCTGCCCTATAAAAATAGGGCATGGATAAAACTTAGTTTGGATTCCTTAAGCTTTGCAAGCCTAGGCATCATTGAAATCTAAAAATGTTTCTCTTGGGGTAACTTTTCAGTCTACAGCACCTATTACATATATAGATAAAAATCCACAGCTTCCAATTTCTCATTGTTAACATTTAAAAAATAATGTTGAGATGATCATAAGCTTCACTGACCTGATTTTACTGGGTCTTAAAGTCACTTTCAGTTGTCAAAACTTTTTTTAATTACAAAAAGCTACATTTTCCAATAAATGAAATGTCAAACATTTTGAGATTGCCTGAAGCAGACTTTTTAAAGTGTTGTGAGTTTTTATTTTTTTTAACTTTCCATTCGTGACTGTTTGGGGGACATTAAAGTCCTTATGTATACTGTCATCAACCCCTCATCTTTTTCAACAGTGTTGTCCTAGATTTAGTCAGGAGAAGACAGGTTTTGCCATCCCTCTGTAAGAATGTCACTGAGAAGTCATTCTATTTTTTTGAAATAGCTAACTCTATGCTGGGTAGATCCTGTGAAAATAAAAAAGAAACTTTGCTTTTCTCTTTGGACTGAATGTCATGCATTTTTAAAGACATTAAGAGATCAAGGGAAAATTAGGAACACATTTATCTGTCAGTTTACTTTGTTTTATGACAAAAATATATTGTAGTTTGTCTAGACTAATCAGTCATCAGTGCAGATTTCTCATTGTAGCACACTCACTAATTAGCTATGCATCTGGAATAGACTACACAAATGCTTCCAGTCTTTTCACCTTTCTCTGTTACTATTTCTGCAATCAAAAGATGGAGTCTGAATCTCCACCCTTGGAATCAGCCAATCTTAAAATTTGCTTTGCCTGATAGAAAGCAGTGAAAGAGATACGGTATGATTTCCAGGCCTCAAGAGCCCACTCTTGTTGCTTTTGGAACCTGACACCACGGTGTAAATAGACATGAGTTAGCCTTCTGGTAGGTAAAAGACATGTGAAGGCATGTGCTAGCTGTCCCAGCCAACTCTAGAGACAGAGGTGAACCCAGATAGGTATGTAGAGCCAGGTTCATACCATAAGGGTTGCTATCAAAATGATGAGCTGAGTATTTGCTATTCTAAGCCACTGAGTTTTGGAGTGTTTGTTCCAAAGTGAAAGCTAACTGACAGAGAAGTGCTTGAGCAGAGCACTCAAGGTCTCTAGGCTCAGTAAAATAAGGTAATTCAAAGAGAACTGCCACATTCTCTTGAAAATGTTCTTAGTAATATATTTACCAACCTCCTTAGTCCTGGGCATTTAAGTGGTAGAAAGCCAAAATGAAAATCACACAATTATATAAAAACATTCAATGTATATAGCATAGTCTGTGAAATGTTTGTAAACCTTAAATCATTTATCAAAATTAAGAATTAATTATAATTACACAAAATTTAAAATGCAAGTTTGTGTAAGGAAAATAAATGAATATAAAAGTCTGTGAAGGAGTGCCCCATACTGAGACATGTTGAGTAACTATGAAAAAGAAACTAGGGGCTGGAGAGATGGCTCAGAGGTTAAGAGCACTGACTGCTCTTCCAGAGGTCCTGAGTTCAATTCCCAGCAACCACATGGTGGCTCACAACCATCTGTAACGAGATCTGATGCCCTCTTCTGGCCTGCAGTCATACATGCTGTATACATAATAAATAAATAAAACTTAAAAAAAAGAAAAAGAAACTAATTATTACTTCCATGTTCAAAAACCTATTTGATGATCAGTTATCACACAGTAGCCAAAGTATCATTCTATCTTACAGATGAGTAAAGTAAACCTAGAGATGGTAATTTGCCTGAATTTAAGCAGAATAAGACACAGTCATGAAGATACAAAGCCAAGTATGGTAAAACCTGCTGAGGCAGAGGCTCAAAAGTGAAAGGATATTTTGAGCTACATAGTGAGTCCCCATCAAAAGAAATTAAATAAATGGGATGAGCTAGAAACCTAGTGGAATGGAAACTCCCAGGAATCTATGAGGTAGACCCTAGCGAAGACGCCTAGTAATGGGTTTTATGGAGCCTTTGACCAGGCATGACTTCCAGTGGAGGGATTAGGACACCAACCCTACCAACAAAACCTTCCACCTATAATTTATCCTGCCCGCAAGATGTGCTGGGGTAATGGTGGCACAGAAATTGTGAGGGTGGCCAACCAATGACTGGTCCAGCTTGAGACCAATGCTGCAAGGGGAAGCCCACCCCTAGTATGGTCTGGAGGGCCAGGACCCAGAGGCTGGATGGCCTAGAGACCTAGGATAGAACTAAACATGACCGGAAAAAGTCAAAGAAATGATTCCTAATGATATTCTGCTATACCCATAGACAGGATCCCAGCATAATCGTCATCAGAGAGGCTTCATCCAGGAACTCATGGAAACAGATGCAGTGGACCCACAGCCAAACATTAGGTGGAGCTCAGGAATCCTGCGTTAGGGTGGGAGTAAGGCTTGTAGGAGCCAGAGGGGTCAAGGACACCATGAGAAAACTCACAGTATCTACTAACCTGGGCTCATAGGGGCTCACAGAGACTGAGCCAACAACCAGGAAGCCTGCATGGGTCTGCATTAGGCCCTCTGCATATATATTTCAGTTGTGTAGCTTGGTGTTCCTGTGTGACTCTTTACAATGGCAATGGGGGTGGTCTATGACTCCTTTGCCTGCTTTTTGGGACCCTTTTTCTCCTGGGTTGCCTTGCCCAGCCTTGATATGGGGGGTACCTAATTTAATTATAACTTGACATACCATGTTCAGTTGATATCCCTGGGAGGCCTGATGTTTTCTGAAAGGAAAGGGGGAGGAGAGGATGGGAGTGAGGAGGGGAAACTGAGGCTGGGATGTAATATTTGAGAGAAGAATAAAAAATAATCATGTGTTAGCTATATAGAGAGGAAAGGGTATGGAAGAATGGCTGGGAAGGAGCGTGAGAGAAATACTTCATTAGGCACACCACTTGGCTCTCCTTCTCCTTGATGTACTACAGGCTTATTCTGCATCTGTAACCTCTGTTGTACTCTCAGGAACACAGCGTATCCCTCATTATGAAAGAGGTCTCAAGGATCCTAGTGCAGCAGATTCTTTAGGTCTCGGCCATTTGCCAAGAAAGGATTTCGAATCACCCTCTTGAAGCTGCCCATCCTGAGCCACAGCCTCATCCACTTTGAGGTGGCTGATGTAGATGTCAAGGTCATTGGAGACATACTGTTGATCTGTCCCACTGACGATGTTGAAGCCCAGTCCCTAGGGTCCTCTCAATAGTTTGAGCTTTTCCTCCTTGACTAAATAATCCACCTGTCCATTCAAAAGTTTTTGAAAAACAGGAATAGCTCTCCATCCTGCCACCGGTAGCAAGGGATGGAAGAGAGAGGGCATCTTTCCTTCACGCATGTCACTTTATGGCAGATGAGAGGGTGGTCAGCTCTGTGGCTCTCATGCTTTCAGGGCTGGCTCATCTGCATCCCTTACAACAGGGTCAGCTCTAGTGTGTAGCCCAGGCGGGGTACCGGGCCTGCTCTCCTGTGTGCTGCAACCGGTGTGGGGCAGGGCTGCTTCTCTCACTCTTGTGATGATGAGTGAAAGCTAGTGAGCTGACCAACCCAGCTACCACCAGGCCCAGAACCAGGGCTATGAGTTTGACCCAATCCAGCATCTACCGACTCTATTAACTGTTAGAGCATGTGAAGGGAACTAACTCATAGATCCAAAACAGCAGAATTTCTATGACACAGGAAAACAATGGGATATCCAAGAGGAACCCATTATCTGTGGTGTAGCAGAAACCAGAGGCAGAGGCAGTGAGCACTTGCAAGATGAATGGACTAAAGGGTAAACTGTGTGACTCAGTGGGCCACACTACAGCTTCCATGACAAGATTCTTCTTATTTTTGGTGTGTTTGTTTTTTGTTTTGTTTTCGTTTTTCTTTTAAATTTGGTTTTGATGGGGGGGGGGAGTTTGCAAGTGCAAATGCAAGGAGATAGGGACATAAGTGGAATTGGAATGCATGATGTGAAATCCACAAAGAATCAATAAAAGCAAAAAAAAAGAAAAAGAAAAAAGGAAAAACAGGAATAAGGATAGACACTTGCTCTAACAAAATTGATGCATGACATAAAGCTAAAGCAATTAAAACACCTTTGTTGTAGAATAATATTTTAAGGTGTGTTACATTTGTTTATGCTGCGGAACATTTGTTTAATGATGCAAAGATGTGTTGCACTCTTTTATATTGTATTTGTTTAACTCAGTGAAGCTGTGTTACTTTGCCTGTCTAAAACACCTGATGGTCTAATAAACAGCTGAACGGCCAATACCATGGAAGGAGAAAGGATAGGCAGGGCTGGCAGGCAGAGAGAATAAATAGAAGGAGAAATCTGGGAGGAAAAAAAGAAAGAGCAAGAGAACAAGGAGAGAAGGATGCTAGGGGCCAGCCATACAGCCACACAGCCAGCCATGGAGTAAGAGTGAAAGTAAGATATACAGAAATAGAGAAAGATAAAAGCCCAGAGGCAAAAGATAGATGGGATAAGTTAAGAAAAGCTGGCAAGAAACAAACCAAACTAAGACCAGGCATGTGCCGGGCAGTGGTGGTGCATGCCTTTAATCCCAGCACTTGGGAGGCAGAGGCAGGTGGATCTTTGTGAGTTCGAGGCCAGCCTGGTCTACAGAGTGAGATCCAGGAAAGGCACAAAGCTACACAGAGAGACCCTGTCTCGAAAAACCAAAAAAAGACCAGGCATGTATAATTAAGATTAAGCCTCCCCGTGTGATTCATTTGGGAGCTGAGTGGTAGGCCCCCAAGGACAAAGAGCAAAAGAGTAGAAAAAACAACCAACTACATTTTTGCATTCCAATGTGGGGCTAGAGTAAAAGAAAATCTAACAATACACCGATGTAGTGAGTATCTGTTCCAGCTTTGACCTGGAAGTACTACCCCCATTGAGGCTTCGGTAACAGTCATGCCTACAAGGCGGGGCAGGGACAGGAGTCCTTAAGATCCGAGATCCAGATGTGCTGGTTCTCTTAGGTGATAGAAGATATTGTTATGAAAACTAGTAACCCATTGGGTTAGAAATGGAGCTCTTTTGGTTTAGGTAGATGGTTGAATCAGTAGCACATTTGCTGCATAAGCATGAGAACCTGAGTTTGGATCCCTGGCACCCTCACAAAAATCCAGGTGTCTATAGTCTGAGCTCTGAGAAGGCAGAGACAAAAGGACCCTGGGAGCTTGTTGGTTAGCCAGTTTAGCTGAATCAATAAGCTTTGTGTTCAGGAAGAGGTCCTGTTTGAAAAAATAAAATGGAATTCATAAAAACAAAAATCAAAACAAACAAACAAAAGAGCTTTATGACAAAAGAAATGCCCAAACAACAAAAAGTACACACACACACACACACACACACACACACACACACACACACACACTCATCCAAACACAAAACAAAAAACCAAAAAAAACATGGAGTTTGTTTTGTGTTCACCAACTAGTCCTGACCTGGTTTTTGTTTGTTTGTTTATTTAGCTATTCTGAGATAGATAGATAGATAGATAGATAGATAGATAGATAGATAGATAGA
>CABHPH010159875.1:0-23956 GCA_902168325.1 Peromyscus nudipes | reverse complement strand
AGATAGATAGATAGATAGATAGATAGATAGATAGATAGATAGATAGATAAATAGATAGATGGCACATACATTTGTGTGGGTTGAGAGGCGTGGGAAAGGTCTGGGAGGAGCTCAGGGAGGGGAAAACATGATCAAAATATATGAAAATATTATATACTGTAGGTCAAACTCTGGTCTGTACATGCACACACACACATACAGCTCTTCTGTACATTAAACAAAAAAATTTCTAAGTGAGTCAAATATTTAAAAAAATGACTTACTAGAAACACACACACATAACTCACAATTTCAAAGTGAGGAAAATTACTACATACATTTAAATATTTTCAAATTTAATACTTCTGTATGTTAAAACATACAAACCAGAATCAAGGTAAGTGGCAGGGTTGGAGAATTTTTAAGGAATATATATGAAATATAGAAAAAAGAATCAACATTCATACTTTGTATGTGTTTATACATACGTGTAATATCTAGTTTCAAATTACAAAAACAATTTAATTGAAGATGAAAACAGAAAAACTATAATATGCTGAAGAAAACAAAATATTCAATATAAATATAAAGTATTACCTGTTTAAATAAGGAAAATATATATTATATAATAGTAAACCTTGAAATATTCATAGTATCTGCTATTAACTAGCAAAGAGGCATATTCTTGTATGCAGAAGGATGGATCCTGTTTTCATATCCATTCTGTTAGCCTATGTCTTTTTATTGGCAATTTGAGTCCATTGATATTAAGAGATGTTCATGACCAGTGATTGTTAATTCCTGTTATTTTGTTGCTGTTGTTGTTTAGGTGGTAGTGGTGGTTTTGGTTTTTTGTTTTTGTTTTGGTTTTTGTTTTTGTTTTTGTGTGTGTGTGTGTGTGTTTCCCTTCTTTGTGTGAGATTATCAATGGTCTGTGTTTTCATGGATGTATCTAACCTCCTTGGGTTAGTTTTCCTTCTAGTACTTTCTGTAGGCCTGGATTTGTGGATATTGTTTACATCTGATTTTGTTATGAAATATTTTGTTTTCTCTGTCAAAATTGGGTGTAATTCTGATAGGTAGGTCCTTTATACGTTACTTGGCCTTTTTCCTTTGTAGCTCTTAATGTTCTTTCTTATTTGTGGGAGACCCGTTCCCACATTTATTTACCCCAGGGACTCTTGAGGAGTGAGGGATAAGAGATTTAGATAGAAATATAGAGAAGAGAGACAGTTAGAAAAACAGGATAGAGCTGGGTGGTGGTGGCACACGCCTTTAATCCCAGCAGTCGGGAGGCAGAGGCAGGCAGATCTCTGTGAGTTCCAGGCCAGCCTGGGCTACAGAGTGAGTTCTAGGAAAGGTGCAAAGCTACACAGAGAAATCCTGTCTCAAAAAACAAAAAAAGAAAGAAGGAAGAAAGAAAGGAAGGAAAGAAGGAAAACAGGATAGCCTCAGGAGGGCCTGGGTCAAAACCCACCAGCCCCTTCTGTCTCTATTAAAAGGCTTTTAAAGGAATGCCCAGGGGTGGAGCAAAAGACCTTTCCCCAGCACAGCCAAGTGCAAACCATCCCACACACCTGGTGACCATGCAGGTGGTCAATCTGTCCCCTAAAGCAGCCCTGTTGTGTAAAGCAAACTCAGATCTCACTAGGAAACCTTTGTGGGCTCCCACATTTATTCTGTATATATTTAGTGTTTTGATTATTATGTAGCAAGTGGAATTATTTTTTTGGTCCAGTCTTGGTGTTCTGTAAGCTTCTTTTACTTTTATAGGCAACTTTTATAGTTTTCTTCTATGATTTTGTTGAATATATTTTGTATGTCTTTGAACTGGGATTCTTTCCCTTTTCCACTCCTATTACTCTTAGGTTTGGTCTTTTCATGGTGTCCCAGATTTCCTGGATGTTTTGTATTAGGAATTTTTTGGATTTAACATTTTCTTTGACTGATAACTCTATTTCCTCTATCATATCTTCAATGCCTGAGATTCTCTCTTCCATTTCTTGTATTCTATAGGTGATGCTTGCATCTGTAGTTCCTGTTTGCCTACCCAGATTTTCCATTTCCAGAATTCCCTCGGTTTGTGTTTCCTTTATTGCTTCTATTTCCATTATCAAGTCCCAAACCATTTCCTTCACCTATGTCTTTGTTTTTTCTTGGCTTTCTTTAAGGGATTTATCGATTTATTCCATTTTGTTTGTCTTTTCCTCAATTTCTTTAAGGAAACTTTTCATTTCCTCTTTAGGGTCCTCTGTCGTCTTCATAAAATTATTTTAAAGGTCATTGTCTTGTGCTTCAGCTGCATTGGAATGTTCAGATCTTGCTATTGTAGGATCACTGGGTTCTGGTCATGCCATATTGCCCTATCTGTTATTGAATGTGTTCTTACACTGGCACTTTCTAATCAGGATTTGGGGTGATTATAGGTCTGGGGGTTGATTCTGGTGCTTGTCTTCTTCAGATGGGTGTTTTGTTCCTTTATTATCTGTTTCCTTTAGTGTCTTCTGGCCTGAATGGCCAAGGGTTCTGGTGGCTGGCAGGTTTTCAGGTCCAGTAGGGTGTCTCAGCTGAGGTTTGTGGGGGTTTGAGTGCCTAGATCCAGCCTATCCTCCTGTTCTGCCATCTGGTGTGGGCTGTACATTTGCCTATGGAGTCTATTCTTGTAACTAGTGTGGTTGTGCCTGTGCCTATGAAGTCTGCTGGAGTTTGGGGGAAGGGTTGGCCACAGGGAGGATGATGAGGTGGGAGGGGTTGGGAGGCGGAGTGGGGCTTGGGGGAACAGAATCCAGTGGGTGGTGGCAGTCGTGGTGCAGCCTGCGGGCAAGTCTCTCACGTGCTGGCCAGCTGGTGGGGTCTGCTCCAGAGCAGTGGAATTCCCCCAGAGTTGAAAGCAGAGCCCAGCTGCCTTGCTGATGCTGATATGGGATGGGGAAGGACACGTGATGTGCCCTGGGGCTTAGGGACTGGAGGTTGGGGCAGCTAGGCTGGGAGGCTAGTCACTCACCTGTTCTTCCAGCTGGTATGGTCTGTACCTGTGCCTATGGAGTCTGCTGGAGTTGCAGGGAAGGGGAAAATGATGAGGTTGGGAGGCGGAGTGGGGCTTAGGGGAACAGAATCCAGTGGGTGGCAGCAGTGGTGGTCCAGCCTACAGGCAGGTCTCTCACCTGCTAGCTGGATAGTAGGGACTACCAAGAGTTCAAATTCTAATGCAAGAGTAAAGGTATTATTTGAAGAAAAGCCCCCAAAAAACCTTGTTGAGAACAAATCAGAAATTACACATTTTACCAGAGCTGCCAATAAAAATTCAGCTATCACCCAAAGAGGAAAAGCGCAGATTCCCTGTCACCATGAATGATACCTTTTTCTTAGCTGGTGTGTTTTGAAGGCTAGCTGTGCTACATGAAAGGAAGAGGATTTTTTAAAGTGATTTTTCTTGGAAATTGTTTGTAGCATTTAATTTGTATCTATATACCTGGTGTCTATATTGGACACATACTAGTTTTTTTTCTTTTACTTTCTTCAAAAACCAAATACATATATACAGTAATACACATATGCATATATGATAGCATATTGATGCCTTAAGGAGAATTAAAGAGGTGAGAAAACTATACTGATTCCTGGGTTTCTAATGGATGACTCTTGGGGAATAGGGCATCGTATTTCTTTGAACATAATCCAGACTCACTGAAGAATGAGTTCTGGGTTGTAAGGAGAACTTCCTTTTATGCCGGTCTGTCTTTGTCCACAAGTTAAAAACATATACAATGCGCCGGGCGGTGGTGGCGCACGCCTTTAATCTCAGCACTCGGGAGGCAGAGCCAGGCGGATCTCTGTGAGTTCGAGGCCAGCCTGGGCTACCAAGTGAGTTCCAGGAAAGGCGCAAAGCTACACAGAGAAACCTTGTCTCGAAAAACCAAAAAAAAAAAAAAAACAAAAAAACATACACAATGCTAAGGGAGGATCTTCACTGAAGAACTTCAACAGCTATTGGCATAGCACATATACTGGGGATGGGAAAGTCAGCTTTCAAAGAGAATGCTCAATCTGTGGCATTGGGAAGATAATAACTGAAGCATCTAATGGAAAACTGTAGAACAAGTGTCACACAGTAGCTATGATGACGTGGTGGATCGTTATTTAAAGAGCTCTGCTCTCAAGTCCGTCTATTCTGAAAACTTTGAGGTTTAAAGATAAGTGCTACCCATCTCTGAACTACCCTAGTTGGTATTTTACAGTGCTGTTAATGGATAAACTGGGATGGATATGGACATCCCAAAAGGGCCAAAAAGACGATCAAGACAACTGAGAAAAATGATCATGTCTCAAGGTGGCACTTGAACCCTGGGGGCTACTTAACAGTTTTCAGTGTCTAGTATCAGGCAAACCTGAGGGAAGGAACTGCCTTCCTGGCAGGTAGACCTAAAGTCAGTCTGCTTCTGATAAAGACAAGAAGGCCTGAATTGATGTTGTGGGTTTTGCTTTGGTTTATTTGGTCTTCTACCCTCCCACTAAAAGCTCTAAACACTTGTTTTAGTTTTAATAAGCTAATGGGTCATTTTTTCAGGGAAGGGAAAGGAATAAATTTTGTTTGCTTGGAAGGGATAGGGCAAGGAAACTTGGTGAGCATTTCTGAAGAAAGCCTGAGGATAAAATGTGGATGAATAGATGCCAGAGAATAGCAGGGATATTGGTGAGATGGGAGCCTTCCTCTTCGTGTAAGTAATGTCTAAATGGTTTAGATGAACCAAGTCTAATTTTTTAACAAAATAATTTCCATCTTCTAGATATATTGACCAGACTATTATTTATTTTGTTCACTATAACATAATAATTTCTATCTCCCAAATATATTGACCAGACTAGGCTATACCTTATTTTGAAATAAGATTATGAGGAATTTCCTGACAATCTAGCAACTACTTAACCAATGTTGATTGCACATTAGTTTTGTCAAGACACTTTTCCACAAATGGGAAATGCACAGACTTCATCCAAAAGGACGATGTGGTTACCATTAGGAAGAGAACAGTTAAAATGGAATGAGCCACATAAGTGTAAGTTGTTGTTTATATTTCAGACAGCAAAAGAAAAATAGTTCCTGAGAATTGGCACACTTAAGAACATTCCATGGAGGAAGGGACAGGATAAGGACATTTAGGTGCTAACCCATCTAGTAAGAGCATTCATAAATAGGTGAAAAGCTAAGTTTATCAGGATGAGTTATAAATGAAACCAGTAAGAAAAGAAATGTGGCCATGTAAAACAGAGCACAAAGCAACAACAAAGAAGATGTACAGATGAGAAGTAGGTGTCTCAAAGAATTCAGAAGAGGAAAGCTGCTGTATGGTGGCATCAGGGTAGAATGGGAAGGAAAGTCTTTCAACTGCAAAGTCCAATAAGGCTTTGCCTCTGGGTAAACTGTCAACACAGGGAGAGATTTGATTTTGAAAAATCTTCATATAACTAAGCTGTTCAGTACTTTTTGAAGATGATTTAGTAACAGGAGTGATTGTAAGTCCCACATAAAACACAAAATGTATTCCAGTTCTTGTCTCAACTAGCATCACTCTGGAGCCCCAACGTCTGGTACCCTCCTTGTATCTGGGGGCATGCACAACAGCTTCTCCCATGGGCCTGCTTACGTCTCAGCGCTCACTTTGAGTTTAGAAATTCGGTTGTTGAAAGACTGTCACACATACAAAGTGAAACAAATGTCAAGAAGGATAGAAAGCTGTTATGTGGTGATATACATAAATAAAAACATCATTGCTGGGAGTTTTCCTTTGGTTGACAGGGATCCTGATATGCATGGGTCTCCTTGGAAAAGAAACAGCATTTGACCAAAATATTAAAGGTTTAAGCAAATACTTTAGTATTTCACTCTTGGTTGTATGAAAACTAAAATTATCACAGATGAGATATTAAGAATCCATTATAAATTCTAAAAAATGTGTTCCTTATAAACTGAATCTAATATTCCTACCACCTTATAGATTATATATGATGTTTCTACCACATAAATTATAATGTTTAATATTTTGAAAATTAATTGTAGATATTTTTAAGTCCCCATACTTAAAGTATTTATTGTATTTACCAGTGTGTATTATATGTAATTCTAAAAGATACTGTTTGCTTCAGTCATTTAAGTTTCCTTTTTCTGCAGTTTTCTGTGTAAGTGATTTCACGTGATTAATTAGACCATCTAGCCACAGGCAACAGACAAAAGTAGTATTTGTTATTGTGGTTTATGTCAGGGACTGTACTAAACTGGTTGGGTAACACTATGTATTACCCTGAGATCTAAGTATTGTTATAAAAAGACTGAAGATGAGAGAACAAACGATTTCTCTAAGATTATGCAGTAATGATAGAATCACGTTTTAAAATCAGGACTTTGGGTGACAGTATCAGCAGTATTACTAGTATTACTCTTTGCTAACAGTCCTCAAAGCAAGGTCTGTGGACTAAAACATCAGTATTCCCTGCAAATTCTTGGACGTCATCCCATACTTATGGAGTGAGGTGAGCATGGCAGCCAACAACTCAGTCCTTCTAGGTTAGTGACTAATGCTGAAGCTTGAGATTCACCGCTGTCAGGAGCTGTTGTATGGTTAGTATCACTTGGACAGCTGATCAACCCGTATTAAATAAGAACCTCTGGGACTAGGACTTAGACACCAATAAAATGTTTCATCCTATGGCTAAAATATGCTGCCTCTGTTGGAAATGTCCCACGGCATTTCAATTATCAAATCACCTGCAGACATAGCTCTAGCCAGAATCAAGACTGTGCCTAAGTTCAGAGGCCAGCTCTCTGAGCTTCTGCCCCAGACACAGAATTTAGGAACCAGAGGCAGGCAGATCTCTGTGAGTTGGAGGCCAGCCAGGGCTACACAGAGAGACTCTTGTCTTCTATTTTTTGTGTATACATGTGTGAGGGGGGTACAGCCAATAAAGATTTTATTTTATCCATTTTCAGTGGAAAGTTTTTGTACAGATAAGGCTTTTTTTCTTCATTCAGTAGATAACTATCAACACCACTACGGAAGATACAAAGATAAAATTTAGTCACTAAACTGAAACAGCCCAGCATCTGAGAGTGCCTCGTCTTGATGTTGATGTATCTTTCTAACATCACAGAGAAGTATGGGTTTTGAGTTCTTCAGCTCTCTACCTCTCACAATAGTTTTAGGGTTGGCTTCTAACCTAGGCTAAGCCTTTTTTGCTGTGCCTTTTAACTGTAAGTCTTTTATTGAGACCAGCCCACACTTCCTACAGGGCAGTTTTGATTTTTTTTAAAGACAGAATTTTTTAAAACTTCTGCCCAGTGAAAACCAGATTCTAAACTGTCACTGACTCTTGGGTTGATATCTACATGTAGTCTACAAAGCACATAACCTGTTTGCCTGATGAACTTGATAATATAAAAATCGACAGAAGACTGAGCTGTTGCTATAAGGAAAGTAGCTCCAGTAAACACTAATCCTGTAACCATAAGTTTCCTCATTGTTAGTTCCGTTTTGACAGGACAGAAAGGGAAGGGAAGAGGACTAAAGTAGGCTTTCAAATGCAATTTTGCTATTAATCAGCAGAATGATTTACGAAAGAACTGTACTAAATGTATTGACAAGTCACAAGAAAATGGAGTGATCCTTTTCATAGTTGGCAGATTTGCAAATGAAGACACAGAATTAAATCCTGTTGTAGTTTTACTGCTGTGTCTGCGATGATGGTTTGAATATGAGTTTGTCATTACTGGATATTTGTACACCTTCTAGGCCATTCAGTTCTTGGAAGATTATTTTTCTTAAGTGCCTTATGCTGTTTTCTTTCTGCTCTGATTCTTAGGTCCTTTTGCATCCTTAAATGTAAACACCAACTGTTTCAAAGGTTAGATGCCTGAAAGATACTTGGAAAACAAGTAGACATAAAAATCACATTTCATAAAATCACTAGGAAGTATTACCACAAATCCAATGTTGATGCTGATTTCCAGTTCACTGTTTGCTACCAGTGCATCCAGATGCGCCTGTTGAACTATTACATTCAATAATACCTGTTTAATTTATTGTTGAAAATTTTTATTACACTTTTCATATACTATCTCTTGCATTTTAAGTTTAGAACCCAATTACTAAGATTCTAATTGATACGGCATTAAATTTTTGAATGAACTCTAGGAAAAAATTATAACTTTATGTGTTGTGCAGATCAATGCCCCCCCCATCTAGATACTATTACCTAGCACACACCTTTAATCCCAGCAGTCACTCAGGAGGCAGAGGCAGGCAGATCACTGTGAGTTTGAGGCCAGCCTGGTCTGCAAAGCAAGTTCCAGGATAGCCAGGGCTGTTACACAGAGAAACCCTGTCTCGGAAAACCAAAAAAAAAGTGGAGAATACATCCCAAATAGGAAGGTACCTTCAGATGGCTAGTTCTCTCCATTTTCTCAGGTCATCTATTTTAACACAATATAAACTGTTGTGGTGTTGGCCATATAACATATGCATATTGTTGCTAGGGATTTTGTTGCTGTTGTTCAGAAATATAGTTTCATGTGACAGGAAGTAGAACAACTCAGCTAAATTAAAAAAAAATGATCGCCCGGTGTAGCAGCACATGCCTGGCCCCTCAGCACTTGGGAGGTGGAAGCAGGAGCGTCTCCAAGACCACCCTTGCCTAGAAAGAAGGTTGGAGCCAGTCTGTGCTATGTGATACCCTCTATCAAAAACAAAAGGGGAAAAAAAGAAAAGAAAAACTAATGTCTTCAATATCATCACTACTCAAGATTCCTTTGGGATCTCTCTCCCCACCCCTCCCTATCACTCTCATTCCATCTCCCTCTCTTTCCTTATCTAAATGGTTTATCTCCCACCTTAAGTCCCTCAAGGAGCAAGACCTTTGCTTATGAGATAGGAATTGAATTGTGCAATTTATCTATATTTATACAAAGATAGCAAATATTCACAATCCCCAAATTTGAATGTATACAAATATAACTTTCAAATCTGTGGTAAAAGTATTTCATTGGAAATTAAAAAACTCAAAAATGTGAGAATTTCTAGTTCTTACAGTAGTATGTTTTAAATATGCCTTACTTAAAACAATTTATCTTTGGATATTAATTTTTAATTAGAATATAATTATGTGATTTCCCCCTTCCCTTTCCTCCCTCTAATCCTTCCCATGTGCTACTACCACCAATTCTACCCTGCATTCCCTTTCAAAAATTATGGTCTCTTTTTTAAAATTTTTTAATATATGTCTAAATGTGTAAATGTGGCATGTACAGTCTGTTTAGTACCAAGTGGCCAGGCCTAAAATCATATGCGTATACAAAATTGATCTTTCAAGTAACCAGAAAACATATAACTTTCTTTCTGTTTATATTTAATCTAACTATTAAGATCATGCTGGGGAGCAGGGGGCACAAGGTATTCAGCTGTATGCACCTAGGTAGCAGCCATATTTAATTTGAAACTCAGACTGCCTGGAGTAATTCTCATGAATTAATCTCCCCCAGAAAGGAGCTGGTTTCTTGCTGGGTGGTTTATTGCAGGTCAGGGTTCAGAGAGTTTCTAGATACAGAGGTCACATCTTTGCTCAGAATTTATTGGAATTTAACTTCTTATCTGGCTTTAGTCACTGAGTATAATCCCAGCATGACCCTTGGTCCCTAGAAAACAACTCTTACACTTCTCCATTCTGACCCCAAGCACGCTGAATTCCACTTGCACTCTTTGAGACTTTTGGAGGTTTAGGAACACGCACCCATTTTCCTAACATGAGGCTAATGCGTGGACCTTTGTGAAACTCACGTAAGTTGTATCTACCTGGACACTTCTCTCAGTCCGTGGCCTGTTTGGTAAATGAGAGGCTGCTCTGCTAGGACATCATTCTGCAGGCTACATTTTGAACTGTGTGGCACAATTCTATCCACCTTTGGTTACCCCCAGACCTATCTGAGGTTTTCATCAGCCCTTCCCATTCCAGATGCGCACCATGGAATGCAAGTTAGGCGACAGGACTGTCTGGGACATTCACTAATCTCTAACTACTGGTTTCTTCTTGAAATTCTAGTTTTTCCGGACCCCAGTGGAGTCAGTCATCTGTTAGTATGGCTCAGGAACGACTTTTTCACTCTCAGGTATTCTCATCTATTTTTGTGTTTACAGATAAAACTTATTCTCCTTCACCTTAGAAATCATAAAAAGGGGTGAAATGGAAAAGAATGTTCCTTAAAAATTCTAAAGTTCTTTTACAATATAAGGTTGCATGTCAACTAATATTTTCACAATGGATTATACCTTCATAGTTTGAACTTTGTATTTCTTCAAACTAGTTTTTGAGGAGTGGGGAAACAAAGCAGTCCATAATTGATGGTCCTAAAATTCACATTAATAAAGTTGTGTGCCCCTGATATTCTTCAACAAAATACCTTATTTCTGCAGGGCATGATTCCCCTTTGCAGAAAGTTTGCATTAGCTAAAATAACAGTTGATTTTTCTTCTAGGCATCAAAACTAGTTTTAGGCTACATTTTTTTGTGTGTCTCATGTAATTAATTATTAGATGACTCCTTCCAAAACCATTGACCAAACTTTTAATATACTCAGATCACAGACACCCCAAATAGTCATTGATCTAGAATTGAAAGGACGAGGAAAATGTACAGCAGTCAACTTGAAATCAGAAATAAGGTGCCCAAGAAGTATTACAGGAATTCTATATGTCAGGGAATCTTTTCATAATTTTTTCTCATTTGTGGTTATATATCAGAACATCCCTAAGCATTTGTAGACATGGTATTTTATATTTTAAACAATTGTATGCTTATAATCCAATTTTGAAGAATTGGATGTAGCATTTAAATACTCTCAGCAACACATTTTTATTCTCCATATTACTGAGTTCCATAAGATATTTACATAAATATATGCAGCGTGCACTGAACAAATCAAGTCACTGATCTCTGTACATATACCTTTCTCAGTCTTTCCTAACTCTGGTAATGCTGTCAGGTAAACATTTTAAAAACTTCCATATAAGAGAAAGAACATATACTGCTTGTTTTACTGTGTCTGGTTGACTTTCTTTACCATAATGTCTACCATTTCCACACACTTTCCTGTAAATAATATGATTTCGTTCTTCTTTGTGACTGAATAGAACTCTATTGTGGATTAATGCACCATATTCTTTTAATTCATTCACCCATTGGTGGGAACCTAGGCTGATTCCATTCTTTTCGCTACTATAAATAGTGCTACAATAAATATGTGTGTGTGCTAGCTCTTAGGTATATGTTGATCTCATTTTCTTTGGCTGTATGTCCAGAAGTAGTATAACTGAACTGCATGTTTGAGCTAATTTTATTTTGCAGGGACTGTCCATATTATCTCTATAAAGGCCACACTAATTTGTAATCTCATTAACAGTGTATAAGAGTACCTTTTTCTCAACAATCACAGAAACATAGATGATATAGAACATATATTTTTATAATAACACTTCTATAATGTTTTAAAAATGCAAAATGTATTTACATATAATACATGTACTTTTTCTATAAATACATTTATACAGAGTAATATGTTAAATATATAATTCTAGAAAATTTCTTCAGCAATATTCCACTTATAGGATTCACGGTACTTTTGATATACTTTTTAATTTATTCTTTAATGATTTCATATACACACATACATATATGCAATGTATCTTGTTCATATCTATCTCCAGATCCCAGCATAACTTCCACCATGTTGTCCTCCCAACTCCATGTCCTTTTATTTTTTTTTTGAATAATCCATTGAGTCCACTTTGTGCTCCCTGCAACCTACCAGTGCTCACATCACAGAACAAAATGACTCTCCCTCCCCTGGCAGACATCAACTTCATCTAGGGGGAGAACCTCTGAAGCCCTTCCCCACTTCCAGGTGGTGGTAGTGCACACCTATAATCCCAGTACTCGGGAGGCAGAGGCAGTTGAATCTCTGGGAGTTCAAGATCAACCAGGTCTACAGAGCGAGTTTCAGGACAGCCAAAGCTACACGCAGAGAAATCCTATCTTGAAAAACAAACAAACAAAAGGCCCTCCCCACAACATACAGGGATTTTGACTGGCTTGATCTTCTCCAGGACTTGTGCAGGCAATCACAGCTGCAGATTCATAATACGTTTTTCATTCTATTTTCACTCAACTAGTATCATGAATTGCTTGGGGTATAGCTCAGTCATAGAACACTTAGTATGCACAAGGCCCTAGCTTCAATCCTCTGGCTACAAAAACAATGTCATGAATATCTTTTATTATAGTGACCGTATATTTCAATATTTTAACATATTATACTTTCATCATGATCCTGTACTGTATTGAATCTGTATTGGATTAAATCCTCTCAGAAAATTAGCTGTTTTCTGTATTTCATTGTCATAATCAAAACTGTGAAATAATATTTTATAAATGTCTTTGATCAATTGTATGATTATATTCTTTTCTCTTTTTATTTAAATTTTTTTTCATTTTACATACCAACCCCAGTTCCCCCTCCCTTCCTTTCTCCTGTCCTCCCACCTCCCCCCATTCCACCACCCCATCCACTAGTCAGGGGAGACAAGGCTTCCCTTGGGGAGTCAACAAAGTCTGGCATACCAAGTTGAGGTAAGACCAAGTCCCTCCCGCCTGCATTAAGGCTATGCAAGGTATCCCACCATGAGGGATCAAGATGGCTGAGTTGGAGGTAGGATGGAGAGGGAGATCAATGAAAGTGATTATATTCTTACAAAATATTCTTGAAATAGAAGATGCTTTGATTTAAAAAAAAAAACACACTTTTACTTTCCAGTTTTGACACATTGACAAGTTACCCTTCTGAAAAAATATATTCCATTATACATTTGAAGTATTTCTAAGACAGTGATTTCTCTATTTCAGTCTTTATCACCTTTATTAATCTCTGAAATTCTAAACTCACATCTGAGATAGGCAGCTAGAACTGGTTCTCCATAAGCAATTATCTTTAGAGAGCTGTAATTACTTAAATACAAAATTTCTCAACCAACTACCTATAGCTATAAATTGTATGTTGGTGAGTGATAGGAAATACGATGCATTTTCAAAAATTGGTATATATAGCCTTAAAATTAGTGTCATACATTTTGTTGTAGATATTTTATCCCTGTAGAAACTAAGATGTTTACCTTTGCTCCAACTAGTAACATCCTGGAGTCCAATGAGTCTAATTGGAATAATAAAAAGTTGAGGATAGTAATCCTGAACCTTTTTAAAATTAGTTTTATCTAGAAATGTTTTCATAAAATATATTTTATTCATGTTTCCCTTCCTCCAACTCCTTCCATATTCTCCTCACCTTCCTACCCTCCAAACTTTATGCCCATACTTTATGCCCATTCACTTTCTCTCTCCCTCCCTCTTCAAAATAAGCAATAATGAGCAAACTGGGAGCAAGGGGGGGTAATGGAGGGCAAGAGATAGGGGATGAGAACATAGGGGAACGGGAGGTTTGAGCTGGAACAGGAACAGAGTGGGAGAGCAAGGAAAGAGATACCATGATAAATGAAGACATCATAGGAATAGGGAGAAGCAGAGTGCTAGGGAAGTTTCCAGGAATCCACAAGGACGACCCCCACCATAGACTACTGGCAATAGTCAAGAGGGTGCCTGAACTGGCCTACTCTGGTGATCAGATGGCTGAATACCCTGTCATCATAGAGCCTTCATCCAGTGACTGCTGGAAGCAGATGCAGAGATCCACGGCTGGGTGCCAGGCCGAGCTCCAGGAGTCCAATCGATGAAAGAGAGGAGGAATTCTATGAGCAAGGGACATCGAGACCATGATGGGAAAAAGTACAGAGATAACTAGTCAAACTAGTGGAAACGCATGAACTGTGAACCAATAGCTGAGGAGCCCCCATGGAACTGGACTAGGCCCTCTGGATAAGTGAGACAGTTGTTTAGCTTGAACTGTTTAGGGGGCCCCCAGGCAGTGGGATGGGGACCGTCCCTAGTGCATGAGACAACTTTTTGGAGCCTAGTGTCTATGGTGGGACACTTTGTTCAGCCTTGGTGCAGGGAGAAGGGGCTTGGACCTGCCTCAACTGAATGTACCAGGCTCTGCTGACTCCCCATGGGAGACCTTGCCTTGGAGGAGGTAAGATTAGGGGGTAGGTTGGGGAGGAAAGCTGGAGGGCAGGAAGAGGAAGGACAGGGAAATCTGTGGTTGGTATGTAAAATGAATAGAAAATCTGTTAATAATAATAATAAATAAAAATAAATAGAATAATAAAGATTTTTTATAAAAAAAGTTTTGTTTAATTTTTAAGCATTTAATACATAGATAATGTATTTGCATAATTTCTACCCCTCCAACTCCTCCTGTGTCTCCTCTACTTCCTCTCAAATTCATGACCTCTTCTTCTTTATTACTGGCGTGTATATATACATATATGTATATGTAAATACAACCTGCTGAGTCTAATAAGTATTACTCATATGTAAATCTGTGTAGGGCTGACTATTTGCGATTGGAAAACCTACCAGGAGGCTCATCACTAGAGAAGACTGATTCTTGCTTTCCTCACAACCATTAATTGTCTATAACTTTTCATCTAGGCCTTCTGGGACTTCCCTTATCCATATGGGTGTGTCAACTGGTGTTATGATTCTGCAAATTTAGGTGACCATAATGTTGAGATCACAAGAGTGGAACTCCCCAGTCATCTATAGAAGGCACTATCTTACAGAAAATGTCCTGGGCCTCTGGCTCTTGCAATCTTTCTGGTCCCTCTTCTATGACATTCTCCAAGCCTTAGATAGACATAGAGGTCACATTGTATTAATTGGAGTTGGGTGTCCCACATTTGCTGTTCTCTGCTTTTGGCCAGTTGTGGATTTCTCTAATAGTATCCATATGCTGCAAAAAGAAGCTTCTTTGACAACAGGTAAGAGTTACACTTATGTATGGGTATAAGGATAAATATTCAGAATGCAGCTAAAAATTATACTTATTTCAGAAAGTAGAAGTAGTAGGTTCTCCTCTAAGGTTCATAACCTTACCAGCCACTGGTGGTTGGACAAGTTCACAACACAAGGCATGAATTCCCTCCTACTTATTAGGGCTTTAAAGCCAACTAGAGAGCTATTGTTAACCTCAAGATATAAGTTCCACTATTGCACCCTTGAGGATATCTTGCTGGGCTGGTCAATGTTGTGGCTCATAGGTTTTACAGCTAGGTAGGACTACTGATTGCTTTTCTCCCTTGGCAGCTTGCATAGCACCTCGCCACACTATAGCAGTTAGTCTCAGAGAGGAGGCTACCAGGTTAATCCCAGCTCAATTACTACAAGTTCTGTAGCTATAGTATGTGTTGTCCTCAGTGCAGTTCCCTGATGTTCCTTGAAATTGTCAGAATGCCTGGAGAAAAGAGCCTCCTTTTTTGTTCCTAACAATAGATTATAGGCAATTAAACTCATGTTTCAGGTTTTGTTCAATATGGGCCTCACCCTTCCCAATTCTAGTTTGACTAGTACTGTTGGGAGGCAACAAAACAAAATGCTAGCTTGGTCAGGCTAATGAGGTGCCACATAAAGATAGAGAGAGAAGAGGTCCTCACAGAGGACAGGGGTGTTTATTAAAGTTAACCATCATTAACTAAGAAATGCCTAAATAAAATAATGAGTTTAGAATATTTCATATATGTCTATTCTTTGAAAATTTCATACATGTATACAATGTTTCTTGAATTTACCCATGCCTCCATTTCCTCCTCCCATCCACCCCAACATATCTTCCTCTTAACTTCATGTCCTCCTTTTTTGTAATCCACTGAGTCTAATTAGTACTGCCTCTGTGTGTGTGTGTGTGTGTGTGTGTGTGTGTGTGTATGAGTATGGGATCATCACTGGGGCATGAACATAAAATATTTTAAGTAATAATAATGTATAAGCAACATACAACCTTGTGATAGTATATAATTGTCACAGGTAAGACCCCTATCAGCACTAATAAATGTCGATTAGAGGATGTTATAAGTCTGTACTTTGAATTTGGTCAATCAGATTAATTGTGCTCAGGTTTCAGTTGACAACCGGCAAACTTCCTTTATTCCTTGCAATTTTATTAGGTCATCTTAATCAGAATTCCTAGCTTGGGCTTCTTCCCATTATTATGCAATTATTTTATGGGCAGTCCCTTATCCAATCCCAGCTGCAGTCACTAGGTTTGTGAATACAAAATCTAAATTCAATGTCTTTTTCTCCTTGACAAGTTTTATTCATAAGAATGTTAAGATTTCTGACTTTTTTGCTGATAATTTATAAAAAGTCAAATTGCAGTGTTAACTTGACTGCTTCTTAAATATTGATAGCCAGATATGAATAACAACTCTATGATTGCAGTATGTATTCATACTTCTGAAGGTTCCCATCCCTGGCACTGTTGTGAAAGATGGCTCTGGTTATAAAAAAAAAAAAAAAAAAGCCTGTGATTTTAAGTAATGTAATATAGGGATGTTTATCACCCTATTATCACCCTATTTCCCTTGCCTTTTATCTTGACTGTTTGAAAGCTCTTTTAGGAAACCTAAAATCATCTCTTACTTTCATTCCCAGTGTGGAATAGAAGGACCATTATGTTTTTTTTTATTGACGTCAACTGGCAGCCATACCAATAGACAGTTCTGTTATGTAATTATCTTCAGAAATAGATCTTAAGATCAATAGTACTAAAATTCCAACATTACTTTGTAATATGATCTTGTATCATGATAAGCATTGACTACAAGTGACAGAAACTGCAAACATTAGCTTAACCTAATTCTCTTTGTTTTCCTTGAGCAGAAATAGAACCCTAAACAATCTTGTATTGGTAGAGAAGCGCGATTATGACCAGGGAACTTGGACATAACTTTTTCTTTGACCACCCTTAAAATATAGCTACCAAATTGTGCCCTAAGACAGTGGCTTGAGCTTCAGTCTTCATTTCACCTTTCATTCAACAAAAAAGAACTGGGGATGTTTACTCTCCCTTTTGTAATTACATATTTAAAATGAACTACTGGAACATAGCTAAAATGTTCATCTTACATTTTAGGTGTCTCAGACAAAGGAACCTGAGAAATGCAATGTTTCTTTCAGGCATCAACATGTCCCAATAAAGTCTGTAGGCTCTGTTGGTAAAAAGGAATAAGAAAATGGTTATAAATGCGTGTGCATGCTCTTCACATGTACACACACACACACACACACACACTTATGATCTACCTGACAGAAACTCACGTCCTATTCAGTTTTTACAGTCACATCATATTGTAAAGGAATCACATCTGATGATGTTTCTTAATGGCCAAGGAACTTCAAACTGAAAGTGTAGGTCATTTGCCTTCGTATGCCTAAAACTCTATGGCTTCCTATTGAAATAGAAGCCCAGAGTTAATGTGGAAGTTATTTGTCATCTGTGTAAGTCAGGCTTTTTCAGCAGTATGACAAATGCCAAAAAGAAACAAGTTTAAAAAGAGCAAAGTCATTTTTCACCTCACACTTCTCATAATCAACTAGTTCCTTTGTTTCTGTGTTGTGAAAAGGCCCAGAAACATAACAGAAGGCCATGGTGGAGCAAAGCTTCCTTCATGGCATACAGAAAGCAGAGAGAGGTATGCATGTATTGGCAGGCTTCTTCTTTCTTTTTATTCCACATGAGCCCCCAATATATTGAATGGTGCCACTCATATTCAGGGCAAATCTTACCCCCTTAATCATTTTTAGAATGCAGAAACAGCCATAGGTATACTTTACTCATCTCCTAGGCATCTCTCAGGCCAAACAAGTTGACAAGAGTAACTATCACATTACCTTACCCCATTTAGTTACAAGGATATCTAGGGAAAGCAGATTTATCTGATAAGTCATGGATTCAGATAAAAATAATGAGTTATATGACAAAGGAGAAATTGTAGGGCAAATATTGCAGCAACAATATTAGCAATCTTTTCCAAAACTCCAAATTATTCATTAAGAAATATATTCAGCTGAGCATGATGGACACAGTAGCACAAATATTAAAAGGTCTTATTAATAAAAACAAACCTGGAGCCAGGTATTGGGGTCAGTGCTGGAAGATCAGAGAAGCAGAACAAGCCACAGCTGATCTCGCCTCACCAATTCCTCAGCTGATCCTGTTTCCTCAGACTGGAAGCCTCTGAGTCCTCATTCAGAATGAATCTCAGCTGAACTGTTGCTCAAAAGCCTAAAAGCTTAATCAGCTCCAGTTCCTCGTCCTCACACCTTAAATACCTTTCTACTTCCTGCCATCATTTCCTGGGATTAAAGGTATGTGTCACCATGCCTGGTTGTTTCCAGTGTGGCCTTAAACTCACAGAGATTCAGGCAGATCTCTGCCTCTGGAATGCTAGGATTAAAGGTGTGCGTGCCACCATTTTCTGGCCTCTATATCTAGTGGCTGTTCTGTTCTCTGACCCCAGATAAGTTTATTAGGGTGCACAATATTTTGGGGAACACAATATCACCACAGAACACTACTGTAATACCATCAGGAATTCCAGGCAGGAATATCAAATATTCAGAGCCAGCCTGGGCTATATAGTAAAAACACTGTAGATCATTTTATGTAATAGACTATAAATTCATTCAAGGGCCCAGAACTCTATTTTAAGAACCTTTATTTAACCTTTATCTCATCTCCATAGCAAAGTGAGTTATTGTGTAATTTAGACTCAGTATCAAAATGCATCCTTTATAGGTTAGTGCTCAAACATGCAAATCTACTTTTAATCAGTAACATGAAAAGATCCTATATTCAATGCAGGAATCACTGACCTCTTTTAAGGAAAATAACTAACCCATGGTCTCTATATAAGCTAAACAGGACTGTTGATTGTCAAGTAACAGAAGCTCAACTCAAAATAGCCTAAGCCTTTTCTGGTTGACACAGATGATTGAGAAGCCCCCAATAGATAGTTTTATGTGCTCAGTTGCCTGCCATCTGTCTCCTTGGTTGCTCAGTGTCTTTTCCATGATATATGTTCCCTAGTGAACAGCAACCTGTGATATAAAAGTTTTCAATCTGTGTGTCCATTTAGAATTTTTTTGATTTTTATCATGCATGTCTTGCATCACATGGATACAGTGTGCATGGAGGTCAAAAGAAAGCATCATATACCCCTCAAACAGTTACAGATGGTAGTTAGCTGTAGCATGAATCCTAAAGGATCTTATTAATAAAATCAAACCCGAGGCCAGTTATTGGGGTGAACGCTGAATGATCAGAGAAGCAGAACAAGACACAACCACCTCACCTTGCCAATTACTCAGCTGATCCTGTTTCCTCAGACTGGAAGCCTCTGAGTCCTTATCTAAATGGACCTCAGCTGAACTGCTTCTCAAAAGCCTGAAAGCTTAACCAGCCTCTAGTTCCTGGTCCTCACGCCATAAATTACCTTTCTGCTTCCTGCCATCACTTCCTGGGATTAAAGGCTCTTGTTACCATGCTTGGCTGTTTCCAGTGTGGCCTTGAACTCACAGAGATCCAGAGGGATTTCTGCCTCTGGAATGCTAGGATTAAAGGTGTGTGTGCCATCATTTTCTGACCTCTGTATCAAGTGGCTGGTCTGTTCTGACCCCAGATAAGTTTATTAGGGTGCACAATATTCCAGGGAAAATATCACCACAGTTAGCCAACATGTGGAGAGTGGAAATCAAGCCCTGGTCATGTGGAAAAGCAAATGGTGCTCTTAACTACTGAACCATCTCTCTAGTTCCTCTGTGCCCATTTTTATAGGTCCATCCTCATGTCACTACCCCAGATTTCCTTGACCTCAAATATTTCATTTTGTTTGCCTTTCCAGTTTCTTGAACAGCCAGCCAGCTTGTTCTCCACCATCCGTAACTCTCTCTATATTTTCATATTATGCTCCTTTCCCTCTATAAAAAGTTCAGAGCACTGGGTGGTGGTGGCACACACCTTTTATCCCAGCACACGGAAGGCAGAGCCAGGCAGATCTCTGAATTCGAGGCCAGCCTGGTCTACATAGCAAGATCCAGGAAAGACACCAAAACTATGCAGAGAAACCCTGTCTCAAAAAATAAAAATAAAAAATTAAAAGTTCGGAGCAGGTGTTCTCCATAAACACTGCCTACTGACATTTCCCTCCATCTCTGTCTTTAATGACATTTCAAGCATGGTGATGAGTAACCACTGCCCATTTTCAACTTACAGGTATATATTCAGTTGAACTATATTTAAGATATACTCAGATATTTTTCTCCTCCTTTAGTTGGTTCATTGAAGAGAAACCACATAATGCCATAGATGTGAGCTGAGAAAGTGTCCTGGTACAATCATAGTAACTAATTTGGTGCCTGATTTATTTGCTCATGTAGCTTTTTCATACTCTCTGGGCCTATTTGGTCTTGATTCTGGATGTATAATTTCCATCGTCTAATATATTGTTGCTGAGTCCACCTAAGACTGTAGCTTTATGAGTCTGACAGGATCCAACCCCTATTAGCAGTTCCTAGTGTCTTTGTGGCCAATGACCAACCTCTGCATCCTAATCAGTGCCGAGTAGCCTACTGCAGAATGACAGAGACCTATTATAATCCTTCCACTAGGAGTTACATAAATTCCATACATTTTTGACACCCCAACTCTAAGTCCTCTGTATCAGTAAGACTGCACGGAAGCCTGGACCTGCTGTAGACTTCTTTGTTGTTCTATACCCATTTAAAGTTGGCTGCATTTGTACCACCCAATAACTTCCCAGAACAGTATTCCTAAACAGGTAAAGTATTGCTTCAAAGACAGAAAGAGGTCATGGGTGTTGTGGCTTCCATTCTTGATGGGAAGTATATTAGATCCACCAATTATATTTTACTTTATAGAGGATGTGTTGTCATGTCCTAAACTCTGGATCCTTAATTGTTCTACTGACATATAAGTTTCCTTTAGCCACCTCTCTCTCTGTCTCATCCTTTCAGATCAGGTGGGTCCATAAAATGATAGAAACATATTAACTAAATTTTGGCCCTCATACATCTATACTGACACAGGAGACCATGTTAATTTTCTGAAGCTCTGGGGTTCAATGTCAACTCAGGTATTTATCTAAGAGTCCTCCCATTGTCTTCATTTTGCCCTTTTCCCAGTTTAACCACCACTTCTGATTACATCTAGCCCTTTTTTTTTTTTTTTTGGTTTTTTGAGACAGGGTTTCTCTGTGTAGCTTTGCGCCTCTCCTGGAGCTCACTTGGTAGCCCAGGCTGGCCTGGAACTCACAGAGATCCGCCTTGCTCTGCCTCCCGAGTGCTGGAATTAAAGGCGTGCGCCACCAACGCCCGGCACATCTAGCCCTTTTGATACTGTACTTACCATAGTATTTCAGGATGCATTCTCCTTGGGCTGTGGAGACCTCTAGTTGCAAAATGCAGCTTGGATTTTGTAATGTGCAATGAGTCTGTGCTTTCTACTACAGTGATACTAAGTTCTCTATGTCCACACTTCTGTTTCTTTTTGATTAAGCAGTATCCTGGTTGGATACCCATTGGTTTTTGCCCCTAGAGAGCTGTAACTTTCAACCATCATCACAATTTGCTGCTGGTTAAGATTCATTGGCAGCCACTCCAATGATTTCTAGTCATAATGATAATTGCACCCCCATGGCTTCTGCTGATTAAGCCCTACCACCTGTCCGGTTCTGAGTCCCATCATCCCTGCTGCTATGAACAAACCAAGCTTTGCAGCCTCCCCATTACAACCCAGGCCAGCATGCATCCAGAGCCACAACAAAATGCCTTAGGAATGCTGATGGCCATCTCAACAGTGCCTTTTCTGACAGCTTTGGTGAAAAATGTGTCTTCTGGGCTTTTCCATGGGGCAAAATTAACTGGAGACACCTTTAGCCTTACATAGTAAATGCATTGCTGTCTGTACATTTTTCTCACATTCCTCATTCCTTACTTTATCATTTGTTATAGCTATTTAGCTATCTATGCTTAGTTCATCTTGGGCTACCCCTTTCTTTGCACATTTAGGAATCATCAAGCAGTGAGTTTGCCCCATCCCCCGAAGTCTTTGCCAAGGTGTCCCAGTACAGTGATGTGAAGTCACTAAGTTGTTCTTATCAGTCTCCTTATTGGCCTCATTGATCAATCACCCTCAAAATTTAGCTCAATGTTACCCCATGGCTCTTGTAAGCTCAGGGTTAGTGGGTTTCACAGCTCCCTTGGGATATGCCCCTCCCCCATTAGACCCAGAATATCCTCATCTGAGTGACATTAGAATAAATTCTTTCTATTAACATACATCAGTTGTGCAAAAGTACTACATAAGCTCTTAATGGTGGGGAGTAGGCAAACTGCAGATTCTTTGTTCATAGGAGCTCAGAAAGCCAGGCTTCAGCATCACATGTGTCCTGGGCTCATCTTTCAAAGTCCAAGATTTTTCCAGAACTCTGACCTTGGTAGACTACGGTGACTCAACTGAGCCTTTAAACGTCTTTGAAGGACAGTGAATATGACAATTGAATAATGAGTTTTGTTCTCAGATTTTTCTGTCCTCCCACTGAAGAAGGTAAGTGCCATTTTGTAAACTACCAAAGAGGCCTCTGGCCTTCACATTTGCTTTTCAATTGTTCATTAACTACTCCTAGTTTTCATTATCTCTCTAGAGTGTCTTTGAAACATAGTGCAGCCAAGCAATTCCATTGTTCTTCTGTGCACTGCGATTATTCCACCAAAGCCTTTCAAGTCCTTGCACCAGTCAGAACATCCCCCCTCCAGCAGAACTTTCCACTGAACCACCACCAGTGGAAGTTTTAGCCATGACACTAGATCATTAGACCATGGACCCTTCTACAACCCAGGATGGGGTCCTCGTTGCCAGTTACGTAGTGGTTAACATAATCGCAGTTCTTCATCTTTCCTCTTGATTCCTCAGACCACTTTCATTATCATTATATTAGTTTAGATCTCCTGGGAAGCAATGATGAGACAGAGTAGGTAGTGCAGAAAATTGAGGGGTTTAGCCCCTGTGAGAAAGGACAGGGAGGAAGAATCAACAGAGAAGACCTTCAAATAGTGATGCACACCCGGCGACTCTAAAAGAAGAGAGCAAGGGAGGAAGTAGAATTGGGCAGAGAGCTCCTTCAGACTGCAATACAGATCTCACAACTTCAGCTAACCCAAAGGGCAAAGATCGTCCACTGCCTAACTCACATTAGGCCGGAATTGCCTCGAAAGAAGAGGGCTTCACAGTTACAATTGCATGCTGCGGCAGATACCAAGGACATTGCAGTTGGAGTTTATCAGCTAACTATTATCTGTAGCTGGTAAGTAAGTTATTTCTGGAAGGAGGATGCAAGTGGCATGGTTGTCATGTTTTCCACAGCAGGCAAAAACAACAGCTGTCCATCTTTTTCGTCAGTAACATGAATGAATACCTTTTATAGTACTTGTCGTAGGTGCTTTTATTCTGGCCTGGCTCTTTTTTAAAGTAAGCTGCCTCCCCTCTAACCCGCACTGAGAGAAAACAAGATAAAAAGTATAATCACCACTACTCTCTTAAGCACCTGCGATCTTTAGATACTAAACAAAGGGCCAACGTAAATTATATCTAGCTTTTCTACTATTAATTGTCCAGGGTAGCTTCAAGGATATGCCATCACACACTATTGGCAAAGCTGAATAGCACAAAGGCTGCGACATTCCATGAAAATTATGAAACTCGGGTGAGGATTCACTCTTATCTTTTTACCCCATTGCTTCATGGGGTCCAGATTTGTGTGAGTCTTTGACTGAAACATGTTCCTGTATTTATCTCTGGATTTCTTCTCCTTTTGACTCCTGATTACATTTTCTGCCCTTTTTTCACCTGGTTTTCCTTCTAGACTTCACATCCTCTAAGTAAAATAACCAGGATGCAGTCCATTTTTGACAC
>CABHPH010159874.1:10348-30484 GCA_902168325.1 Peromyscus nudipes | reverse complement strand
CTTCCTTCCTTCCTTCCTTCCTTCCTTCCTTCCTTCCTTCCTTTCTCTCTCCCTCTCTTTCTTTTTTCTCCCTGACTTCATTGTTGATCAAGGATTTTTTCTTTTCTCCTTTAAATATATTTTTCTACTATTTATTTAGATGGAGAGCTGTTTTTTGCATGCCCTGAAATTTATTATGTTTCTTTGATTGGAGATTTCAAACTTCTAAATGTTATGAAAATTTTCAAGCATATTTGAAATGCTGCCATTCTTTTATTCTTTTTCATTTTTAATGATTTTTTTCAGGATATTTATTTATTTACTTATTTTTTGAGACAGGTTTTCTCTGTGTAACCCTGGCTGTCCTGGAACTCACTTTGTAGACCAGGCTGGCCCTGAACTCAGAGATCCACCTGCCTCTGCCTCCTGGTGCTGGGATTAAAGGTGTGCATCACCATGCCCAGCTTCTTTTCCTTTTTCAATATAAAACTTATGGATAGATTACATCTTTGTATTCTGTGTTCTGTGTCTCTTGTGCATATGTTTTTCATAATCTTGGCTTCTTGCTATCTTTTAGCTCATTTTTTTTAGTTCATTCTTTAAAAATGCTTGTCTTAGGATTTGTCAGTTTCTACTTTATTTAATAAACTTTCAAGTCTTCCAAGTTATTCTTATACTCCATAATGCCTTTTAGTTCATTTTTATTTCAGTTCTCTTTTATGTTTTAAACTTTTAAAAAAAATACTTCTTTTGGCTGGGTGTGGTATTAAATACCTTTAATCCCAGCATTTAGGAAGCAGAAGCAGCCATATCTCTATGAGTCTGAGGCCAGTCTGATCTACTAGGGAGTGCAAGCCCAGCCAGGGCTACCAGACGAGAGTCTGTCTCAAAACAAACAAACAAAACAACACAAACGCGTTTTGTTTATTTTTTCAGATTCTTTCTATCATTTTATGTCACTGGAACCAAATGCTGATATTTACTGTGCCTTGAGATCTTGTTTGTATGAGATTATACTCCTGCTTGGCTTATAATCCTGAGTTCTAAATCCAGACAGAGGCATTTACGTCAGCTCATAAGCAGGGAGGGATCTTTTTTACTTTGATCATCCAGAGAAATTTATTTTTTGTGCACTTTAGCTATGCATTCAAAAGCAAGAATTAACTTGATCTTGAACTTCTAGATGTTAGAGGTAAAAAGTGTGTCAGGCAGTGGATGGTTATGCTTTTGTGGCCACTGGTGTGTTTTTTCATGCTCTGGTGGACGAACACACGTGTCAGGGTAGCAGTAATTGGACTTAGTGGGTAAGCAAAAATAAGACATGAAGATGGACGGGGGTATGTTAAGGGAAACGTGTGGAGGGTTGGAGGCAGTAAATTTGGGGTAGGTATTATCAGATTTTAGATACTATGGATTTTCAAAAATAAAGAAACATTTTAATGGCCAAAGTTTTCGATATAACTGCAAACTAAGCATGCAAAACTAAAAGCAACTGTAGTAGTCCATCTTGAATATTGTTAGACCGCATCATCAGGGTGCTGGATTACGGTGATAATTACGACAACCATTATTGAGACTCCAAAACCCAAACTATTAGAATTATAAGAATTTTCTTGCAGTGAAGACTACTCTCACAGTAATAAGATTTATTCTTGAAAGAAAGATAGTAACCTGATTATTTTCTGGGGTGATTGAAACACAAAATTTCCACCACCTCATGTTTATTCATTATGTTAATTTAAATATCCCATGAGGTGTCACTTTACAGTCCTGAACTAGGTCACCTCCTATAGGGCTTCTAAGGGCTTATCCAGATTCGGGGCTCCTTTACTTCCTTCCTTATGTAAACCATAATCACTCTAGATCACAGGAATTCTTTAGAAGAAAAGGCATGCAAGACTCATGGTCTATGTAATTTTCTTTTTTTATAATTCATCCATTTCCCCTTCTTCTGTGGTAACTTGAAACAGGAGGGGGTAGCTGCAAGTTTGGCTCAGAAATGGAAGATTTTACTATTTCCTGCCCCTCATATTAAAAGACACATATTGTATTTAAGAGTAAAACATTTAAGAGGTTTTTCTGTAGTTGACTGGCTAATTTCCTATTCTCTAGAGTAACAGCAACATTCATGTCAAGAAATTATGAAAATGTTATGTGTTTGTGGTCTTTGCTCTGGTGGCCCTTCACAGAGTAACAGAATAGTGTTGGAATCACAGGAAAAAAGATAGCCTGTGAGCCAGGGTAAAAGTGTATGTAATATAGACATATATACAATGTGTATATGTATACGAATGCATGCATACAAGTAACTGTTAACAGTGCAGTTGTTAAAATTACAATGCTTAATTAGTTTTCCAAAATATTCACATGCCAAATTCATATGTCACATTTACAAATTTACTTAGGGAAATGCTGATTTATTTTATATATGCCATCCAACTGAGGACTCCAAATCCATTTGTACTTTAGAACCTTTTTATTTTATCTTTATTTATTTTATGCATGTGTACACATTTTATTTGTAATTCAAATATAAGGAAAATAAACTAGTCAAAATTTAAAGGGATTTGTTATTACTGCAATAGCTCTATTTTGTAAAAATATAGAATTCTCATTCATTTCACTGCAGCTACTTAGGAGTTATTTAGACCTAAAAAAATGAGTAAACAGCAATAAGAAGAAGAGAGCTTAAGCCTGCTAAAGAAGAAAAACAATTAGGAATAAAAATTGATAGCTTGCTTTTATTTTTAAAATAGGGAGTCTAATGTATTTTTCAATTATCAGCAATCTAGCCTTAAAGATTAAGAAGTAGTCCATATTCTGAGCTTGAGGCTAAGAAACAACCTGGCGAGTACCAAGAACACAGGGCTGCAGGCAGGAGAATGTGGATGGAGCCATGGCCTCCCACTTCCATGTCTAGATCCTCCACACTGCTCCCTGGTCTTTTGTCCAAAAACAAATGACCAGTTTAGGATCAAGCAGTCAAACTTGAAGAATCTCATGGAAAATCTCCCATGAGCTAGGAACTCTATTACGTACGTATGGATAATAAAACACTAAGGTTCGAGACTTTGATATAGTATCATATTATACATGATACTTAAAATATCGTAAATTATAAGTTAGATGTAAATTTTAATTAAATAATTTCTCAGCTGTTGTTAAAAACTCCAGTGGAAAATAAACACTACTATATCAAATGCTGAAGAGCAATAACTGTCTTTTTTAAGGTAGAGAATTTAAGAATAATAATTTAGGAAATAGTAGGTGGTCATCAAATGGTTTATTGAATAATTTCTCCAGGACCACACTGAACATGACAGTGATATCTGTCAGGTGACCCTGCATGTTTTATTAGCTACTCATTGCTTTCAAACAACCCTAAACCAGACATCTTCAAATCAAAATTATCCATCACCTGACATGACTTTTGAGAGTCAGGATCTTAGCTGAGGGTTCCAGGTCAAGGAGTTTCATGGGATTGTGGTTAAGATATTGGGTGAGTCTGTGCCCACCTGCATGCTCAGCTGGAGCTGAGAGACTTGCTTCCAAGCACCACTGTAGATGTAACCAACCGTCTTATAAATAAGAAACACAGAACCAATGCAAAGAAGAAAGCCAAGAGGTCAGAGCTAAGAGCTAAAACCTTACCCTTCCTCCTGCAGTGGTCCTACCTCTCCGAAGGAGCCGCTACTTCCTGTGTTAAAGTCTTTATATAGTCTCTGTTCTGCCTTCTCATTGGTTGTAAACCCAACCACAGGACTGCCTCATCATGGCCTGTCTGTATAGACCTCCAGGTGTTCTATGGTTGGTATTGAGATTAAAGGCATGTGTATCCAATGCTGGCTGTATCCCTGAACATACAGAGACTTACCTAGCTCTGTCTACCAAGTGCTGTGATCACAAGCATACACCACCACTGCCCTGCTTTCCTATGGCTTGATAACAGCTCTGACCCCCAGGCAACTTTATTTATTAACATACAATTAACATTTTGGTACAAAAGAAAAATATCACCTCTTCATTGGATTGGTTAGGCAGATATCCTTATGGTATGATAGCTGGCTTCTCCTATAGAAAGAGAAGGAGAGAGGGGAAAGGAGAAGGAAAGGAAGAGAGGGAGAAGGAGAGGGAGAGGAGGAGGGGGAGGGATTATTCTTTGCTCTAATCCCATTAATAGCATAATAACCTTCTGCTACATTCCACTGATTACATGAACCAATCCTAGTACATATGTGAGAGTGATATTCAGAAGGATATAAGACTATAAGAAGGCAGAGATCATTGAGGGGCAGTCATGTTAAAGGATGCTTGAAACATGTATACTGTAATTTCTTTGATGTTTATAAATAAATGCAGATTAATTAGTATTAGCACTGCAAACACATTAAGACCTATTATAGTTTGAATATGAAGTGTATTCCCTCAAGGGCTCATGGGTTCAAGATTTGGATGCCAGCTTAGGAGAAGTTATTGGATCCCAAGGACTATAACCCTATCAATGGATTAACCCATTCATGATTCATAATTGGATGATAATATCAGGATGGGGGAGAAAAATGGAAGAAAATGGGTCACTAGAGGCGTGTCTTGATGGGGCACTCTTTTCATTGGCTCTTTTATTCTCTCTCTGCTTCCTGGCTGCCCTGAAGTGAACAGCTTTGTGCCAATGCATATTCCCTGCCATGACACTGCCTGAACACAAGTCCACAGTGATGGAGCCAAATGACCATGGAGTGAAATTCTGAAATTGTGAGCTAAAGTAAATCTTCTCTTAGTTGACTTTCTCAAGTATTTTGTTCTAGAAATGGAAGATGACTAACACAGGATGTACATGGATACTACTTATTTAAAAGAAACTACATGCTCATTTTTTGTTTTTATCTATCTATCTATCTACCTATCTATCTATCTATCTATCTATCTATCTATCTATCTATCTATCATCTATCATCTATCTATCTATTTGTTTATGAGACAGGGTTTCTCTGTGTAACAGCCCTAGGCTAGCTGTCCTGGAACTCGCTCTGTAGATCAGGCTGGCCTTGAACTCACAGAGATCCACCTGCCTCTGCCTCCTGAGTGCTGGGATTAAAAGCATGTGCCACCACCGCCCAGCTCTAAATGCTCATTTTGAAAAAAAATTTTAAATAGTATAATGCACATAACACACAGCATATGGATGTGCACATTAACAATGCCTCTCTGCAGTGCTTCTTCTTCATCATCATATCTGAACCTCCTTTAAAATTTTTTCTTTAATCCAGAGGGATATTCTGAATTTAAAAAAAAAAAGTGTGTTCAACTGACAGGATACTATGTTTTGTTTTCAAGTTACTGTTTTTACTGATATAAAATTGAGTATGTTTGTAGTATACACCTTCACTCTTTGAAATAGACATGTGTGATAGAGTGAGATGTAACAAGTTAATTTGGATTACCTTACAAACTAACTTGTCTCTTGGAATACTCAAATCTGATTTCTGTTATTTTTAGCACGCACTATATTGTTACTAATGTTAATCATTGTGTGTGCTAGATCTCAAACTGGTTCTAGAAGCTGGTGTTAAGAATATCATTCAACATTCTAGAAGTGCAGGGTTAAATGTTAGCTTCCATTCCCAAATACACAGCACAAGGCTTTATAACAATTCATCAAATACATTTTTGCATTAAAGTGAACCTAACTCAAAGAAGTTACATGTATTTTCAGCCTACAAATGAAGAGACTCATATGAGCTTTCTAAAAGCAAAACTCCTTTTCAATAGTCTCATTAAATAATTGGAAATAAAGAAAGCCAGACTCTAGGATTCAGGAGCATGGCCCCATTTAAATGATGCTAAATTAGCTGAGTCTTGGACAATGTAGATCCCTTAGGACTTTCAAAGATTTTTGGCCTGAATACAAGGCTTACAAAATACAATTAGCTGGGGACCTAGGGGCATGTTTTCCAAAGGGCTGCTTGGCCCCTCCTGAAGTAAAACTTTGTTTATTCATAAGCTTCATAATGTTCACTGCCCTGCTCTACCCACCTTTCAAGCATTGATGACAGACTGATCTACCTGAACTTTAGCCTTAGTCTCCCATTCTAACAGTTGCTTCAGTGGCCTCATAAAGATCAGTAACTGGATTTTTACATTAGCCAAACAGTCCAGAGCATCATGTTTTATATACAGAGCATCTTTATGGTAAAAGTTTGAATTGTAAAAAGTGCCATTTACATCCATGATTACTGTAAATACAACTAATAAGGAGACACATTATAATCAAAATATTTCTTAACAATGGGTATGTGTAAACTTTTATTTTGATAATAGATTATAGAGTTAATCTATTAATTTATTTAAAAATCATTCTGAAGGTATACATGTGGAAAAAGCCTGAGTAAGTATATTCTAACTTATCAGAGACTTTTTTTTTTTGACAAAGTAGGTATTTGGTTTAAAGGTAAAAATCCTTGTAGTCAAAGGCTTACCAAATAATGAAATTCAGTGTGGAAAACTTGGGTAGATTATTCACTGTGAAAACAATCTATGTAGCTTGAAACCTCCTTTTTTTACATTGTTGTTGTATGATCGGCATGAAAGTTGTATGATTTTGTCTATATCTAAATACTTATGTCCCACATGTAGCACACAACTATTGACAGAGTCCAGCTGCCCATCTTTCCCCGTCTTTTTAAAAAACCAACACGGTGGTGATGATCACTGTTGACTCACTCCCCACTCATCTTCCACCATGCACCCAAATATTTTGCCATGCTGCACTCAGGGATGACAGGTTCCTTCTCAGAACATGGACCATGACTGTTGTAAGCCAACCCTTGTAATCCATTGTCCTTGGTCAGTGAGTGTCTAATGGGGGATTTGTGATTCACTGCTGGCTAATGAGATATAGTATAAGTGTGTCTCAGGGTTGCTGTGAAAATTCTCTGCCCTGATCTCAAGATCACTGGATTTGAGAGCCTGGTATACTGGTCTAGTTCCTAAGATCTGGATGCTTGTGGTAAGTGATGAATTACCTTTAACAGTACTTTGTTTCATGTTGAGTTGGTAGAATTGATCATTATTAGCACTTGAGCATTGAACTAGTCATTAGAATACAAAATTCAATTTTGAACCTGTTTCAGCATAGGGAGGTGGTATGCAATGTTGCCACCCACAGTATATGTAGGTTGTCTTTTACTTGCAGTTTTATTTTTATGCCATGGTTCCTGATGGTATCATTCAATGATTATTGAAATAGACAAATGGCTTTTTTAATCTTATAATGTTCCTGAAATAGTCCTGACTCAAACTGCTAATTCATACCTTTTCTAATTTCAAGAGTTTAAAGAGGCAGCTCTCTTGATTCACAGTTGTAAAAGCTGTGTGTGTGTGTGTGTGTGTGTGTGCGCGTGCATGAGTGCATGTGTGTATATATGTGTATTTGTGCATATATTTGTGTGTGTGTGCATTCATGTGTAGGTGTATATGTATTTTTGCATTTATGTGCACATGTATATGTGTATATATGTATTTCTGTGTGTGCAAGCATGCATGCTGGTGTGTGTGTGTATGTGTGTGTTTGTGTGTGTGTGTGTGTGTGTACAGGGTGAAGGCATAGCCCTCTGTCTGAGACTCCCTTGTGTCCTTTGCAATGTGTTTCTGTTTCTCTGCTCCTGGCCAGACTCACTTAGACCAGCAGAATATTTCAGCCAAGTTCTTTAATTCAGTTCTAATAGTCCAACTGGGAAATATAAAAGAAACCAGGTTTGTAACTTGGGTCTCCAGCCTCCCTTTTCTATTTCTATTGCTCCTAACTCTTTAGCTGCTCACAACCAACAGGGAAGTGGTGATACATTAAGATGTTTGTATAATCCTTTATTCTTTAGGGATAAGACTAATTCTTGTAGAGTTAAAGATACCATATAATAAAGACAATGAATGGATTTACTAACAATTTGATGCACACAATATTTCTATCATGTGTTTTTAAATTGTAGCATTTGCTGTCTTTTCTCCTAAGGAAAAGGGGTGCCATTTTTATTCTTGTATTTTCCCTCTACTTGATACTAACACATTTCTTTCTGCACTTTTGACCACACAATACATATTTTATTAGCATTCTGTCCTTAGAATGTACATAGTGGTCAGTGACTTTCACATCCCTTTTAAAGCAGATGCTTGCTGAATTCTCCCTTGGTGAAGAACCCAGTCTGCGATGAAGGCGAAGCAGACATGGGGGTCCTGTCTTTACACACCCACGTGTTCTACATAGTAGTGTGCACTGTTGTAATGGGTGTGCTGACACATACCTGCAATTTCAGCATCTAAGTGAAACAAGAAGATTGAGAGTTCTAGGTCATCCTGGACTACAGAGTAAGATTTTACAAAACAACCATAACAAACAAAAACACTCACATGAATTCTTCCTATCTTAACTCCTTGTTTTATTCAGTTTGAAAAAGAGTTAGTAAAAAGCATTTGTGAATAATAGAGATTTTTATGAACTTATGGTTTCCTACTCTTTCCTCTTCCCACAACTGAATGACTTTTGTTTCAACTATTACATCTGTGGATGGAATGGAATTTATATACTACATGTTACGTATAAATATTCGGCACATGAATGATTCAAGGAATGAGACTCAATTTGCAATACATCCTGCAAGCATAGACTGGAAAATGCTTCAGAGAAGAATGTCTTCTAGGAAGCATTGCTACAATGTTTTTAAATCTCCCTGAAGAGTAAATTCTGAGATGGTCACACATCTTCCAGACCTTATGTGAATGTTCTAATCAGAAAGGAAGCAAAGTAACACATTATGATGATGTGGTGGTTTGAACAGGAATGGCCCCTATAGGTTTGAATGCTTGGTCTTTAGGGAGGGGTGCTACTTGACAGGGATTAGGAAGTGTGGTCTGTTGTAGTAGGTGTGGCCTTGTTGGAGGAAGTGTGTTACCGATAGTGGGCTTTGGGGTTTCAAATGCTCAAGCCAGGTCCAGCCTCACCCTCTTCTTGCTGCCTGTTGATCCAGATGCAGAACCCTCAGCTACTCTCCAGCACCATGTCTGCCTGCATGCTGTCATGCTTTCTGCCATGTCAATAATGGACTAAACCTCTGAAATTGTAAGCCAGCCCCAATTACATGCTTTCTTTTATAGAGTTGCTTTGATCGTGATGTCTCCTCACAGTAATAGAACACCGAGTAAGATGGTTGGCGACTCATAATACCGTTTCCATGTCCATTACTCCACTCAAGTGATTCTGCCCAGCATCAGGGAAAGAGCACAGGCATGCCTTCTATTTTCTTGGGTTACATCTCTGACTCCCTGTATTTATATTAGAGAGGAAAGCCTATCTTCTTTAGGTTTCCCTAGCATGGCTTCTTCTTCTTTCTCCCATCCCTGTTGTATTGCTCTTTCTTTTCTCTGCCCTTCTCTCATTGACCTACTCCTCTGACTCCTTTTCACTGAGTAGTTCTGGGGGGGGGGAACCATGCAGAGGGATGTGAGAGCCACTAAGCCCTTATTTATCATCTAGTCCTCCCGTTGGAATGTGACCTCCCTAGAAGCAGAGGCCCTTATTCTGTCATTGGTTGTACTGTCTCAGTATCTAGCGACAGCAGCATCTGGCATTCAGGAACTATGCTGCCACTACTGCTATTATTTTTAACTTCTCGTTCAGGGATATATACTTAGCTCCCCTGCTTCATAGCACTGTTCAGCACATGACTCTTCATATTTGATCACAGACTGGACTCAGAGACTCTGACACTGGTTGCCTTAGGGTTTCGAGAACTGTTTTGTTGGGGTTAGATGATTATTTTGTTGGGATGGAGCCAATGAGTATAGCAATCCTAGCAGGTGTTTATTAATAGTACAACCTTATTTTCTCTTACTGTTCAGGGCAGCCAGCTTCTAAACAGAGAGACACCTGAGCCTTTGGTGTGACACATGACTGTATTGTAGGGTTTTTTTTCCCCCATAGGTGTCAAAATAAAACAGGGACAAGAGGATTTTGTAATCTTAGTTCCCTGAGTCAAACAGAAGCTTGGCAACTTGTTTTCATAATACAGCAATGATGGCCAGATGGGAATTTAGGAGGACATTATCAAGGATGCAACATGGTTTTACTCACTTATTTGTTTGGTCTGTGGCTCAATATCTGCTTCAAGTAGTTCACAGAAGAATAGAAAATAAAATCTAAACATGCTGAATCTTTAATTTTGCACCTGTGGTTGCATGAGAGTAGGCTTCAGATTCAAAATGACTGCATTCTTCTAGATACCTAATACCATTTGCTATTGGAACTAGACTCCATGAATAGAAATCCTGCATACCCAGGTTGACAGTGGACCCATTAGAAATGTTTCTTAAGAAACTTATTATTTAGTTTTTTCATTTTATAAGTTAATACTTTCAACAGTTGACATGGAGCTCATGTAGACATCCTGGCTTTATTTATGTGGTTTTACATCATATATATAAAAATATATATATATATTCTAATACTCAGGACCAGTGCTTTCAATACTGCAGGTAAATTCTAGAATTATTTGTTTTTACCACTATATTGATTTTTCTTACAAAACAGGAAAATGGTGCAGTGTTGACATGGTATGAACTGAGAAATAATGATCTCCAAATCCCTCATCATCCTTTATGTGCTATTCTAGATGTTACTTCATATATATATGCCATGTAATAATTTCCTTTGAAGTTCCTCAAGGGTGAGAAAACACAAGAGGCTTATTAAGATCCAGGAAGTTCTAAAGGAAACTCCCAGGAAGTAAACAACTCATAAGCCTCAGAAAATTCCAGAAACTGAGTAGATGTACAAGTCCACACCCTTTTCAAGGTCATATGCTCCTAAACAGTAAGGGCTGTTGAGGAGAATCCCAGATCAGCCAAGTTGTGTGGAAGACACTCTCTGACCTGCCAAGCTGCCTACAATTCATGCAGTGATCTCCTGGGTTCCAAATTTGGTGAACTGTCACTGATACTGGCATGGGCTTTTTGTTGATGCAGCTACCTTTGGGTTATTCTTGCTTCCTTAAGTCTCCCCTCATTATTCACCTGCAAGTAACTCTAATAAACTCCTTGGTTCACCAAATCAGAATTTGGTGGCATCTGTGCTTTGGTCTGTCATCAATTTCTCATCTGACATGAACATTGGTTTGTTCAATTTCCCACAAAATATTGTCAGACTGATATATGTTATATATGTATATATATATATCACTTTATCTTCATTATAACACACTGAAAATGAGTAAACAGAACCTTGGGGGAAGGAGAGTAATTTGCTCAGTTATACGGCACATAAACAATTCAAACCATTGGGCTGGCAATGTAACTCAATGATAAACTTGCTTGCATATACCTAGTATGCATGAGACCTTGGGTTTGATCCCCAGGACTAACACTATTTAAACAGTCAAACTAACATGCCACTTTGTTGAATCCCCTTGTCTCTGAAATTTTTGACACTATACTATTTCCCTAATCTCTCTCTCTCTCTCTCTCTCTCTCTATATATATATATATATATATATATATATATATATATATTCACTTAAAGAAAGTACTTGAAAATAATTGTTAAAAAAAGTGATCCAGTGTAATACAAATCCTAATTGGTCTTAATAATAAAAATTCAGAGTCAGATATAGGGTTAAATGCTGAAAGATCAAAGAAGCAAATCAGTCAGCCACTAGAAAGACTTCTTACCTCCACTGAATCCTTAGCCTGAAAGGGTGGTGAGCTCCTGTCTCCTCCCACCTTGGACTCCTCTCTCTGCCCAGCCATATCACTTCCTGTCTCTACTCCCTAGTGCTGAGATTAAAGGTCTGAGATCCCAAGGGCTGGGATCAAAGGTGTGTGCCACCACTGCCTGGCCTCTATGGCTAACTAGTGGCTTAGCTTCATACTGTGATCTTCAGGCAAGCTTTATTTGTTAAAGCACAATCCAGTCACATTTATGAAATAAAGTGAGGATTAAAAATGCAATCCTGAATAGTGTTAATATGGATGGTACATAGTACCCAAAAGAGGCGTTTCAGAGAGCCTAGACAAGGCTAAGACAGCTTGCTGCCTAATGATGATGGTCTTATTGGCAATTTCAGATAATTTTCTTAAGAGCTACATCAAATTATGATTCAAAAACACAGTCCAAGCTTTGATCTATTTTCTTGAACATAAAGAAATCTGGGAAAACAAAAGGAGATTCTAGTCTGAAGGGGCTCTCTCCTGGGATAAGTCATAAGGGAGGGATATTATGCCCATGCCTTTCTCTGTCCACCTGTGTACTGGAAACATAGTTTGGTAAAACAGCTAGTAATATGGACAGCAGTATGACGATGGTGGCCATCTCTGTTGTTAAGTCTCTTGGATATCTTTCTATTTCATTTCTAATCTTACTAGAAAAACTCCAGCTCGTCTGTATTTCTGAATTTTGGTCTCACATTTTTAGGTGGGAGAAATTTCCCACAGGAGCAACACTCATACACACACACACACACACACACACACACACACACATGGGAGGGAGCTGGAAGAAGTGTTTATTATTATTATTATTATTAAGAGATTTTTCTATTCATTTTACATATCAACCACAGATTCCCCTCTCCTCCCTCTTCCTGCCCCCCCCAGCTTCCCCACTCCAACCAACCCCCATTCCCACCTCCTCCAAGGCAAGGTCTCCCATGGGGAGTCAGCAGAGCCTGGTACATTCATTCAGTTGAGGCAGGTCCAGGTCCCTCCTCCCCGCACCAAGGCTGTGCAGTGTCCCACCATAGGCACTAGGCTCCAAAAGGCCAGCTCATGCACCAGGGACAGGTCCTGATCCCAATGCCTGGGGGCCTCCTAAACAGTTCAAGCTAAACAACTGTCTCGCCTATCCAGAGGGCCTAGTCTAGTACCATAGGGGCTCCTCAGCTACTGGTCCACAGTTCATGCATTTCCACTAATTTGGCTGGTCGTCTCTGTACATTTTTCCTATCATGATCTCGATGTCCCTTGCTCATAGAAGCAAGAAGTGTTTTTTAATTCTTTGTTATCATTATTCAATCGCGTCAGAATGCTGTGTTTTCTCTTTTAACACAGTAAGAAGTGTCTTGGGCCAATTAAGGATATGGGATTTGAAAGCATAGATTGCTTGCCTAGGGGGGAAAAAAAGGATTTTGGCAGCTGAGAAACAAAGCTGGCTGGCCTGGTAGAATGGCAGTAGAGTCAGGAGAGGCTCTAGGAACTTCCGAAGCTATGCATTTATGCTTTGCTTGGTCAGAAGCTGCTATGAGAAGTTCCTTTTTAAAATGACCTATTTTCATTATACACATAATTACGAGATCCGGGAGGCAGGGGGAATCTCTGGAAAATCATGACTTCTAAGACTTGAGCTGGAACAATGTCAGCTAAGAAGCTTTGTAAATTGGGGTCTAAGTGTGAAATCCTTCCAGCTGTTAAACACATTCCATATCAAATTATAGTCACAGTTTTCCAGACTGTTCCCTTCTGTTTGAAGACTCCTGAAAGTGAAGATGGCTATATGCTATGATGTAAACATTCTCCTAATCCTCTAAAGACTATGAGGGGAAACAAATATCAGACTCAATGTGTGTAGGTTTCTTACAGTTTTAAATGGTTTTGTAAGTGTTTTGCCCTGTGGCTTTTTTCATGATAGCTCTTTGTAAACAGAATGAACTCTATCCCAGAACATGCCCACTTCATGATGTTAAAAGCTTTAAACAATTGCATATAATAAAGTGGCTTTCTGCTTGTTTTAGTGGCTGTTCCTCTCAAAGGCTAGCACTATTTTCTGTTGATACAGCCGAGCTGTGTGATGCTCCTGGGCTCCTGGTGCAGCCCTCTGGGTTTGCTTTTCAGCCTTAGCTAGTTTATTCTGCACAGGCTCTGGTCACAGACACTCACAGGTTTTACATGATTCTCAGTCCCAATTCACAAATTCAGTTTTCTGTTAAAGAATTTGATCTGAATTGATGACAAAATAATGTTTTTTTTTTAAATTTTAAAACCTTTGATTTTTTTTTATCATTTTATATTCATGCAGACACCCACTGTAAAAAACCTGGAGAGAAACAAGCATTCCTGTGGAAGAGCAGAAGGCAAGTTTTACCAGATGCAAAGGAGGAACTCGGAATGAGTGGAAACTTGTTTGGATGCCTGCACCTGCCTGCACTTTGGATGGCTTCTCAGCCTCTTGGAGGTAGTCTGTAAGACCCATAGAACTGGAGACACACAAGCCTAAATATTTCAATTGTACTTGTATTTACCTAATTCACAATTGTTATAAAGATGAAGTCACTGCCACAAAAAAATGTGAAAAGATATGTAAAGTTTGTCATCACTGTGACCCAAATTCCTGAGAGAATAACTGGAAGAAAGAAAGAGACATCTCAGAGGGTCTGGTCTGTCTTAGTGGAGATGTGTGTATTAGTGACTTTTCTAATTGCTATGACAAAATGCTTGTCAGAAGTAACACAGTGAAGAGTATATTTTGTCTCCTAGTTTGAGCCTAGAGTTCATTGTGATGGAAAGGTCGTGGGGGAAAGGTCATTAGGGTGGCAGCATGAAGCAACTGATCACCTTGCATCCACAAGTCAGGAAGCAGAGAGAGATGAACTCTGGTGCTCAGCTTGGTTTACCTTCCTCCCCCTCCTCTTCGTTATCAGTATCATCATTAACAATATTTATTTTCATACAATATATTCTGATCATGGGTTCCTTCCCCTAATTCATCCCAGAGTCTCTCCACCCCACCACCCACCCAAATCCTTACACTCTCTTTCCTCTCTTTCTCATTGGAAAACGAAACAGGCATCTAAAATGAAATAAGAAAAAATAAAAGCAAACAAAACAAAATGGGACAAAACAATTTTATCCAGAGTGGAAAGACAAGTCAAACCCACTGAGACTTCTGATGAGAGGTGATATGATTCAATTATAACAACAATAATAATTAGTAGTACTTTCACCTACTAAATGTGTGGTGGTCTGGTAGAGGACAAAGAAGTGATAAATATATCTTCCAGTATGTTTTGATAGGTTAACATGAAGTCTTCAGTTATGTTTCTACTAGAAATAATCCCACAAATGATCATATCTCGTTATCTGTGCATTAACATTTTATTTTGTCAAAAGTGATCTTTCATGGTAATTTGGAACTTACATGTTATCCGGTATTTCCTAAACGCATTATTAACCATTGATTATCATTAAGTCTTTGCCCTGGGAAGGAGATACATGCTTGAGAACACTTCTGTTTGCCATCCTTTCTTGGCCAGACCTCTCTCATTACGTACATGGAGATCACTAAGATCTCTCATTATGTACATGGAGATCAACTAAGGTCCAGAAAGTTCTCTGAATAATTTTATGTAAATGATGCCTGTGGGAGAAAGATACCATCACTGAGAAGTCCCAGTAAATCAGGATGGATTCAAACTTCCTCACTCAGAGCATCTCTAAGTGGGTGACAAGTTGAATATAAAACCAGAAAACTGAGCCATCAAGAAAGCTGACTGAGGAACCACTTGAAGCATGCCATGTAGAACCAGAAGAGAACCTTACACCTGGATCTTCTGCCCAACAGTAAAGCCAACGACATGATGGATGCCATTTAATCTGGTTGGTTTCACAATGAAATTCAAACCCTCTTCTTGAAAGGCTGCTGAATTCAATGCCAAAGACATACTTGTGCTTAACTCTCAACTTTATGCTCATTTCCCAGCCAACAGCTCCAGAAATCTGATTTTAAAACAATTATGCTGGCTTCCAGGGAATAATTACTTTAATGAGCTTTTAAATATTTTCCCCGTAAGATCTGACCTTGCTGTAAAGTCTTTATTGCCTATTTATGTGGTGATAGGGGATCAGGCAGACACTGTTCCCGAGTCTTATTAAGCTCCGGGAAAATGGCAAATAGATGGTCTAAACAATCACTGGGAAAATTGTAAGGAGGAAATGAAAATTCAATATTTTTAGAACCTACAGAAACAACAGAAGCCAATGGTAAAAACAGATATGCATATTATGCCAAATTAACAGTAGAAGGAACTCTCCGGAAATCTGCAGCCCCCCCCCCTTTATTTCATGAAAACTTAGGGTGGGAAGCTGGGGTACTTTAGTGATTACACATATTTCAAAGTAACACTTTTCAGTGAATTTAAGAATGACATAAACTAATCAAATTAGAACAAAGGTGAAATTCTGGGAATTTTTCTTTTTAGCAGTTGTTGTTTATGTTACACTAAGAAGAAATCTTTGCTTGTTTGTTTGTTTTGTAGTTGTTTTTTGAGATAGGATTTCTCTGTGTAACCGTCCTGGCTGTCTTGGAACTTGCTTTGTAGACCACATTGGCCTTGAACTCATAAAGAGCCTGCTTCTGCCTCCCAAGCACTGGGTTTAAAGGAGTGCACCACTATTGCCAGGCTGAAAATTTTTTGAGTACTTTAAATTCATAATTTGAATTAACTAGTGATACATTTGACACATTCATTTACATTCCCTTTATTTTGCTTCTATAAGAGCAGGTCATGATCTATCCACCAAATTTGATGTTCCATATTTAAAGGTTCCATCTGGGGTATTTATTTGAATCTACAGCAAAAGGAATTTTCACCATTCGTATAGAAAACTTGAGGTAGATCCTCAAGGCAGATAACAATGATGTGCAAGAAACTCTTATTAAATTTAAACTACTATGGCAAAGTAGTTAAAAGAGGCCATCACTGACACTTAGAAATGCAAAATAGATATTGAATTTGAGAAATTTAAGTAGTTATGTCCATTATGTAGTTAAAGAGAACAAAATCAGAGTCTAGATATAGAAAGTGGGGATACATTATTTTAAAATATTGATACTTAAATCTGTCTATAATCCTCAAAATTTTAATTTTTTTGTTTTGCTATGGAAAAATTTCCTGAGTACTCACTTTCTGCTAACTAGATTTCTAGAATCGAGTCCAGTGAGAAATTTTCCATTAAAAAAAACACTTAATGTACATAATGTACATTGCCTTATTTGATACTCTCATTGAACACACGGAGATAAGGTACTATTATTAACACTGTTATTTTTATAAGAGGACAGATTTCAGACAAAATCAATAAATTGATTGTTTCTTTCATAGAAAGCATGAATCATAGCAGTGATATATCGAGGAGCGACAAATATGATCTTATAATACGTTTGTGAAAGGCAGAGCTTAACACGAATCCTTCATCCCATATGCAGAGTGATCACTGGAGCAAAACACTACTGATCAACATGGAAATTGGTACCACAGGTGTGCTGGGGTTTTGTTGTGACTATTCCTGGTGATGTAGTTCAGCGGCTGTTGGGAATGGTTTCTAAAAGGCAGTTGGAAGAGTCTGCAATTGCAGGCTAGGAAAACCATAGAATACTGTACACAGAACTTAATAGCGGGAGCTCAGATCAAAATGTTGTAGAAAGGCAGACAAGAAAGATGGTGCTCAGGAGGGTTCAGATGAAAATTCTCTCTATTGAGAATTGGAACAGCAGCCATTCATATTACATTAATGCTGCAAGATATATGCCTACATTCTACCTATGCCCTGAGACTTTATTGTAGGGGGTACTGAGGTTAAGGGTGATAGACTTAATTAATCTGGTAGAGAAATGTCAAGATAGCCCAGCATTCAGGCTATAGGATGTGGAAGCTACACTGAATAAATTCACAGTGGAGAATCAGGAGCGAAATGAAGAGCTTCATGAAGTTGTAAAAATGTCCTGGTTTGCCATAAAAAATTACATGATTAAAGCTGAGGCTGAGGAGGGCACGGTTTTGGTAAAGATTATAACATAATTCAAGCACTTTGTACTGGAAAATAGGAAGCATGTCTTTAGGCTAGCTGAAGGATTAGCACGATTCTCAGGAGTAAATCTTTGTTGGTCAGGGTTCTCTAGAGGAACAGAACCAAGTTGTGTGTGTGTGTGTGTGTGTGTGTGTGTGTGTGTGTGTGTGTGATTATAAAAGAGGATTTATTAGAGTAGCTCACACTAGTGGAGGCTGGACAGCCCAACAATGGCTATATCAACATGTTGTAGAGTCTAAATGCCTGCTATCATTTGCCACAGAAATCTGGAAGCCTCAGAACAAGGCAGGCAAGTGATTTAGCCCAAGCACAAGGCTGAAGGGCAGACCCTCTGCTGGTGTAAGCTCTCATTGAAATGCTGGGAAAGCAAGAGTCTAGCTCCCATGGGCAACAACAGCAGCAGTAGATGTACTTGTCAAGAAGAGTAGAGTTGTCCTTTCTGGATGGATTCTTCCTGAGTACCTGGCCTATTGCCTGCATTCAAGCTAAGCCTCTCTCCTCCGTTGCTATTCCATGTGGCAATTAAGCCTGGAAGCACCTTCACCGGTACATTCACAAGCATGATTCACGTATCTCCTGGGCATCTCTATCGAATCTAGATGACAACCAGGTTTAACTATCACAGCCAAAAGCATATGTCAGAGGATTAAATGGAGCCAAGGATATAGACCATTTGGTAAAGGGCTTATCTCCCAATCATGAGGATTTGAGTTTGGATCCACCTAAAAGTCGGGGTGCAGTGGCATGTCCGTAATTCCAGGGTTGTGCGATAAAAGGTAAAGACAAGAAGATTTTAGAAGTTTACAGGGTAGTTACACTGTCTTGTAGCTGAAGTTTTCTCCAGTCCTGCCCAGCCCCATGGACCCCACAACCGCTTATAAAATAATCACCCAGAAACTTATATTAAATAAACTGCTCAGCCATTAGCTCAGGCCTACCACTGACTAGCTCTTACACTTAAACTCAGCCTATTTCTGTTAATCTATATGTCACCACATGTTCCATGGCTTTACCTGTTGCCTTTACATGCTGCTCCCTGGACGGCAGGCTGGTATCTCCTGACTCAGCCTTCCTGTTCCCGAATTCTCTTCTCTGTTTGTCCCGCCTACACTTCCTGCCTGACTACTGGCCAATCAGCATTTTATTTATACAGAGCGATATCCACAGCACTGTCCTGTTTCAGGTCAATGAAAGATTTTGTCTTAAACAAAAGGTTGAAGGCACCTAAGGCCCAACACTTGAGGCTGGTTGTTGTCCTCTGACCCCCACAATCACTCTGTACACCTATACTGACATGGGCATGTGCACAAAGTTTAAAGAGTATCAATAGATAGCAGCGCATGTGTAGGGGGTGGTGGTGGGGTGGTGGGGTGGCTAGGAAAGGAATAGGCATCAGGAAAAAGTGATGGAAAATATAAAACAAAATTGGGAACTCACACAGGTCATGAATGTCATTCATGAATATTCATGAATGTCACATGTGGGTCAGTATGAGTAACTCAATTCCCAAAATAGGAGATCCAAGACAGGGAGCATTTGGAAGTAAGAGAGAATTGAAGCTAATCCCCATGATTTCAAGCCTTGCCTTCTGATGTCTATTCATTTTGCCAGTCACTATAACAGCAAATCTAGGATTTCAACAAAATTAAATCCTCTGCTGTCCATAATCCATTTCTCACATTTAGTACTTTAAAGCAACAGACATTTATTATGTCAGAGGTTGCTTAGGTCAGGAATATGCCATGACTTTATATCATCTGCCAGTGGTTTCAATAGCTGAAAGTCAAGGTTTAAGCAATGGTTACAATTTATTGAAAGGTCAAATATTTCTTCTAAATTCACAGATTGTTGCTCATACTTGGTTCCTTGTGACATAACCCAAAGCCCCCAGCTAGAGTCAGACTGCAATTTCTGACCATGAAATTTCTCTGGCCACCATGGTGCTTTACTTTTTCAAAGCCAATAGTCAAGAGCTCTTTAGATTAGGGCAGGCCCACTCAGGACACTCTCTATCTTGATTAGCTCAAAATCAACCAGTTAATGACCTTCATCTTCAAAGTCCCTTCAGCTTTTAAAACAATCTGATCACAGTAATGATATTCCTTTGAGAGAGCAAGACAAATATTCATTCAAACATTGGGCATATATCAATGGCCATGTACTGATGACCTCTGCCCAGCTCCTTTACTCTATGGCTTATTTATTAGTATGTATGTGTGTATGTTTATGTTTGTGTATGTATGCATGGTTGTCACAAAGTACATGTAAAGGTCAGAGGACAACTTTGTAGAGTTGGTTCTTACCTGGGTTCTG
>CABHPH010159874.1:0-10248 GCA_902168325.1 Peromyscus nudipes | reverse complement strand
CTTCCCTCACCCCTTTCTCCTTTTCTTTCTTAGGGTCTCCTTCTGTAGCCCAGGTTAGCTTGTTGTGTAGCCCAAGTAATCTTCAAACTCCTGTAGAATTATTATTCTCCTTCTTCTCTCTTCAAAGTGTAGGGATCATAGGCGTGAAGCACCACTGCACCTGATAACTTTTAATCCTTAAGTGTTAGAATGATGAGTTTGTTAATACCATTGAAAAATTAAAAAAACCTCTAAAATCAAGAGCAATTTTCAGACATGACTTCAATTAATTCTTAAAGCAACTGATATGTAACTTTCATACAAGCTCACCCAAGCCTTTTACTGGGGAAATGGGTGGGCAAAAAAATCTCAGTGCATCGAATATTTTGAACCACTCTCTATCAGTTGACTTATTTAAAACTATCTTTTGTTTAAAACATGATTGAACAAAAGTGAAGAAAACCCAGAGTGTGTCCCTGTATCTCTAGCCAAGATTTTCTGTGCAATTACTATGTACCAGCTCTTGGGGCTACAAGATGAATAAGACAAAACTCCAATATTTCCAGGAAGAGAAAAATGTCAAAGATTACCCCAAATCACTGCCTCTGCTGCAGAATCCTAAGATTCTGGAGCCAACACTGCCTATTTTTGAGCAACAGGGCAGCCTGCTGTGGCTTAGCTCTCCTCACCTGTGCCCACATTGCAATGAAACGTTATTGCTCGGTGTTTTCTGGGATCACTTTGAGCCTCTGTTTATCCCGAACAGCAGACAGAGCAGGGTGGCGTCAAGATCCTGAAGTTCGGTGAGCTTAACAAAGGCAGAGACAGCACAGCGCTATTCCCGGCGACCCCCGCAGGCAACTGTGGCATTCAGATGAGTAAGGGCAACATCCAGTGTAAAGATGCTCTGATCCAAAGGATTCCAAAGGCTTTGCGAATCTAAGTCATGGATACTCAAGGACAAAGTTTACACAACAGCTGTTTGAAGTGACGGGAGAGCACAGTGATACCTCTCATCCAACAGATTTAATTAAGCCCCTGAAAGTTAGACTATGTCATGGGGGAAAACAGGTTTTGGGAAAACAAACAAGTGTGTATGAACAATATGTATTATAAATAGTTACACATATAATTATATATAATATTAGTAGTTTTATGTGTTATATATTGTAAATATGTACAGGACACATATGCTGCTCCTTGGTGCATGTACCAGGCTAACTGGTCTGCCAGCTTTCAGGGATTTTGTCGTCTCTGCCTCCCATCAGGCTGAAGGTACATATGTAGCTTACACATGTGTGCTTGAGCATTTGAGGATCTGAACTCTGGTCTTGTACTTGTATGGAAGGTACTTCATCCACTGGGCCATCTCCCTAGCCATCTTGTATTATAATCAGCTGGTATGTCACATTAATTTCTTTTTATTGTATTTTATTCATCATAAACTCTCACCCTGACTGAAATAGATGTAATACACTGTATTATTTTAATATATAGATGGGTGCATTATCTTTGCATCCAAATATCTAGTTAGGGTTATTTTTTTTATCATGTAAACTGGGATTTTTTTGAGGATGGAAGAAGGAACTTTTAGTAACTACTCTAGGACAGTAAGTGTCAACTATGAATGTCATAGACTAGCCAGAACATTTAGGCACCCTGTAGCAAATGTGGGTTTTTGTTTTGATTTTTGAGTTAAGATCGATATGAACTTCTTCACTGTGATTAGAGCACATAGCCCATCTCTGAGCTCCACTTGACACCCTTCCGTATTTTCCTTCAGCACTTTGCACATGACACTCTGTGCCTGTCCTCAGTGACTATTAGATGCACTTGTACCCTAGGCCAGATATTCTTATAGTAACAGATACAGATGCAACTCATGACTCTAGACACTTGTGTTGTAGCCTGTGGTGGGTATGCCCTTCAATTAATTAATCATATAATTACATATTTAATGACAACCTTGAAGAGAATATCAGTGACAATCATCCAATGTCTGAGGGCACACCAGGCATCTCACCTGGCCTTGTTCATGTTAGGTCACCTGGACCTGGACTGTACCTTCCAGATGACCTAAGGTGGGCAGGGGATTCATTTCCCAGAACTTTGAGAAAGCTTTCTAGGTATCCTAGCTACATAGAGACCCATGGCTTATATAGGCAATAGGAACTTGGTAAGATTTTCTATTTTTTTAGCCATAACCTAGTGTACAAGAAATGCTAATTTCATACACACAAGAGCTCTTTGTTATTGGCTATAGGGGATTTTTGTGTTTTATAAAAATAAATTTATTTATTAAGAAAACATAGTAACAGGTAGGTACAGGTAATATGTACCTATAAGTAGTAAAATTAGGTTAATTATCTCATGTTTTCAGTTGTTCTTTGAGTACTATTATTTTTGTTTTATGTTTCTGTTGATGTTTGAAGATGGTCTTGCTATGTACCTCAGGCTGACCTTGAACTTACCTCCCTTCTGCCTCTGCATCATGAGTACTGGGGTTATACGACTATTCTACCAAGCTAGAAAATTTTATTTGTCCTTTTCTTGTGCTTAAATCTGTGATTTAAACATGATTTTAACTGTTTTTTAAATCAGAATATGCATCTTTGGCCAGCATCACAATGGTGGTACAGGCCTTTAATTCCAGCACTCAGGAGGTAGGAACAGGCAGATCTCTGAGTTTGAGAGCAACCTGGTCTACAAAGCGAGTTCCAAGACACCCAGGACTGTTACATAGAGAAACCCTGTTTCAAAAAACAAACAAATGAATGAACAAACCAAAAAAAAAGGAATAAAAGAATATGCATACATCTTGTTCCTGAATATTTCTTTTTTTTCTTTTCTTTCTTTTTTTCTTTTGGATTTTTGAGACAGGGTTTCTCTGTGTAGCCCTGGATGTCCTGGAACTCACTCTGTAGACCAGGCTGGCCTTGAATTTAGAGATATGCCTGCCTCTGCCTCTCTAGTGCTGGGATTAAAAGCATGTGCCACTACCACCCAGCTATTCCTGAATATTTCTGTAGTTTAAATTTCTTAGTTAATTTTTGCTGCTTCTAAAGATGGCTCAAAGTCCTGGCAAGAAAAGAAACAGAGAATGAATGTCTTCTGAATGCTAGCTTTACAAATACCTTTGCCAATTATTAAGTGATGTTCTTCCATTTCTATCCTAAACTACAGAAATGTTCATCAAATCCCAGAACCTAACAAAAGTTCCCTAAGACACTGACCCCATGGAGTATTTCAGATAAACCAGGTTTCTTCTAGAAACCTTGATTTGGTCCCATGTTCTGAATAAATGTTTTAGTATACAGCACATACATTCACTCTATAGTATAAAGGTTTATGGAGTTCTTACATTTTTAAAGCAAGGGAAACATATTTCAATTTCAGAATTTCTTGCTCTTAGAAATTACCTCTGAGATGTTTTAAAAGTTCGTCTATCATGAAGGGGAAGTCAGCAATGTTATATACTACTTTTACCAAATGATAATTCTGCACTCGGTAGCCTTTGCTTCCTAAGCAGACATAGTGTGTATATGTTGTAATCACACAACACAATCAAACAATACTCAATACTATCTGTAATTGATTCCTAGATCGAAAGCTGCAACTATTTGGTCTTCCAACAGCAGAGGAAAAAATATAGAGAATTTTTATTATTGAATGAATTAGTAACCTAGATCCCAGTTGGCAGAGAATTTTTTTTCTCAAAAGGATACCAGTATTTATACCTCTGTTAAACATTTTTTTTTAATATTGACCCTTTCATTAGGAGAAAGGAAGTAATTTTTTTCCTTAAGGGAAAAGGAAATTGGCTTCATGTACATTAATACTGGAGGGGTAGCAAAATTTAAATCTCCCATGGTTTTTCATATACCATATTTTCTTGGTTTCCAGGCTGTATCTTTTGTTCTTATAATGTTTCCAAAACATCTAGTGGAAAACAAAACAATGCAATGGGAAACTCGGAGGCTGAAGCCCTTCATAAATAATCAAGCAACAATCAAGTATTTATGTGAGCACTGAAGCTAACAGGCCAGACCCACAGTTCATTGAAAAAAAAAAGTCCTCTAAGTTTAAAAACTGCTGTTGTTCTATGCAATCATAAATAAAAGCCAACTATGAATTTTGGGTAGAGAAAGGACTAAAAGTGATTCTTGAAAAAGTATATTTCTAATCTAATTAGAGATAAAAGTATTTTTTTTACTTCGTAATATATGGTTCTATATAGTTATGTGTGATGGGCAAAGGATGTCTAAAGGGGTAGCTCAAGGTTATAGGCAAACCCCCAAGGAATTCTTGCTGCAACATCCTGAAACCAGAGCTCCCACATAATAGAGTCACTGTGGTTTGCTTAGTGGAGAGCCTCTGTGAGCAGTGCACAGTCTTCAGTTCTGAAGGATGGGGGAGAATTGAGTCTTGCGCTGGAATACTTGCAGTTGCACTTGCCCTCTGTTTGTAGAACAGAGTAATGAGATTTGCTCAAGTCAATCATTCTCCTCTTTGCTAATCATCTTCTTGCTGGATTAAAAGATATCTGATGTTTCCTTCACCCTTCAAAATGAGTTTTCCATGTATGCTACCTTGTAGATGCAACATCAAAAATTTACATAAGGGATCTCCATGTGCAGCATGTAGAAATGAGAGCTGAAAGAAGACAGCATATTTTTTATCAAGAAAAAGAATGTGTGTGCAATAAGAATTAACCCTGTTCAACTGCGTAGTGTTGAGGAGAGGGGAGCATGGTCTTGTATTGGTAGACTCAGATAAGGTATTTAACTAAAATTTCCTCCACAGTTTCCACCTCATTCTTCTCATTTGACCTTTTTAGTATAAGTTTAAAAAAATTTATTTCTCAAACTAGGCTCTAGATGCAATAATATAACAATAAAAACCCCAATGGGATTTTCTCTAATTATTAAGCATCTGAAGGAATAAAAGGGCAAAAAAGAAATAATAAATAAATAAATAAGGGATCTTGAATGCATTGGTGGTAGCAGAACTTCTCCAGAACAGGTAATATATATACAATGCAAATGAAAGGATTTGGAGATAGTGGTCCTGAGGCTGATTGATGTATACGTTTTAATCAATGAATACTTTCTAGAAATCACTTAAGGAACTCAGAGTTTTAAATTTTAAAATATCTTCATTGACTCTCAATTCCATATCTTCGAATTACACGTTGAACAAATGTTTCTTCATTGTTCTTCTTATTATCGCTGACACTTTTGCAGGAGGTAAAAACACAGCAACTAACCAGACAGACCAATGGCTCATCAGTTACTTCCGATTGTTCCTAAGGAACTTGCAACCTCCCAGAGCCAGAGGATGACAGAAAACTTTACTTACATAAATAAGGAGTATAGTCCAGAAAGTGGTACAAAGAAAGAAGAAAATGCATTGCAACAATACATCAGAGAGACACAAGAGAGTTGTCAGGGTAATTATTGTGGAAGTGATGAGGGCTTAGTGAGGTTTCTGCAGAGAAACAACTAAGTAGGACCTTAGGACTAATAGGATGGATACATGCCTGTCCCATGGCCTAATAGCCTGAAAGAAACAGGGTAGGCTCATGTGTATGTCTATACAAATCTCTGCCTCTTGCTCACCACCCTCACCCTATGCTTTGTATGACAAGCCAGCAAGGGCTGCAAACAGGCTTTTTTTTTTTTTTAATCACTCCCACTTTATGAAGCAGGGACCTGGTGGAAAGAGCTAAAGAGGTATGCATGCGTGGGGGCATCAATGCCATGTTTACAACTTTAGCTTTCAGTGTGAGTGAGATGATGTCACTTTCAGCTGTACTAGGATACAAAAGGATTCAAATTGTACTGTGGAACATGATTTGTTAGGTGGCAGGAATCCAAGCGAGCAAACTATGTACGTGAGATATAGGAGTGGGGATGATATCAAAGTGAGAACCGAGGTGGTATCAAAGAGAGGTTGAGGGTTTTGAAGGACACTGTTTGGACAGACTGTTGACAACTCTTAGATTCCAGGAGAGAAATTCAAGATGACTCCTGGTTTTTTTAACCTATGTGTGGTCATTTTATGATAAGAGGATCATTGGAAAGGACAGTTTCAATGGTAACATGGGGCTACGGGGAAGGCGAGCCTGTTGTTGGTTTGATTCCATGGAGTTTGGCAGCTTGTTAGACTTAAAAAATGCCTCAGTCACTAAGGGTGAAGTTTTATGCATAAGCTTATACTAGGAACTCCAGGGGGAGGTTGGAACTGGAGATGTAAGTATAGGAATTGTCTTCATTCTGAATGTAACAGAGTGATCAGAAACATGGAGATTAAAGTGAGCCATGCAAAAGGCTTAGAAAATGACTAGAAAAGAAAGACATGAGTATAAGTCAACATATCAATGATGCTATGCTGTGTATGGCAAGTAGAATTATGAATAAGTTAAAAAGTATTTGAAGGTAGTTAGAACTTAGAAATTTTTGACAGCAAACCAATGGTCATTAAAATTAGAAGAACATAATTTTATGTTTGAAAGACAGAAAAGATCAGTTTAGTGATAAATTAAAATATCTAATACAAGCAGTTAGAAGCTATATCTAGATATTGATTAGTTCAACTTTCTTTTTGTTCACCCAAAGAGTTTGAAGTTGGGCTGCAGTTGTAGTCAAGGCAGACAATTTGCTTAGTGTACAAAAGCCCATGTGTTCAAGTGTAGCATTAGTGGGAAAGCTTGCAGTAATGTAGAGGCAGCACATTTTATTTTGCTTTCTGTTGTGGGTACATCCGTAGAATCTGTGTGCTATAACTTACTGTTAGTGGTGTTTAGAAGTGACCTTTAGGACGTAATTACGGTTGAGTAAGGTCATGATGGAGACTCTCATATTGGTATCTGTGGCTTTGTAGGACCAGAGACCCTGGCTGCTATGATGCTTCTGTCTTGTCAAGGGACACCCTCTGACATCTTGTAATGGAACATAAGGTCCTCACCAGCAGCTTAGCTGACTCCATGCTCAGAAACATCCCTGTCTCCAGAGTTAGCAACCAAATAAACACACCTACTTCTACTCATTATAAATGATCTGGTCTGTAGAGTTCAGTTACAGCAACAAGCAATAGATGAGAATGCATTACCGTTATTAAAATCATACACATGCAGTCTAAACACATGTTAGAAACTACAAAAGAACAAAGGAAAATAAGTTTATCCATTAACAAAAATTCAGGATTTTTAATCCTGCTTTGTACTGTTGGTGCTATACTTCTTTCCTCCTCCTCTTCTTCTTCCTCCTCCTCCTCCTTCTTCCTCTTTTTCTCCTGAAATCTTGTTATAAAACCAGTGGACTATTAGTCCCTCAATGGTGGTTTTATCCAAGGTCACAAAAGGTTCACTACTGCACATGTCTGTCATCTCGTGATAGTGATCTATAATGCTTGGCCTCCATGATACTGCTGCAATCTAGGCTTTCACTGGAATCTTTCATTTTTCACTCCAGTGCCATAAAACTGCAATCTCAAATTTATTGCAACATTTGCATACATGACAGCTGTTAAAACTACAGTAGTTGAAATGCACTGTGGAAATAGTGACTAGAGTAAATGCATATATATATAAACACATACACACATACTTTCATGTAAGTAATTTATGGTAAAGTTGAACATTGTTTTCTCTTGTGGAAAAATGGAGATGTGTGTTGATATTTACATAATTAAGGAAACTCATCTACTCACTCTTTTGTGCATTTCTGTATTTGTAATTCTATTTACTGAGGAGTTTATGAACAACCTACTACGTGCTGGGCAGAGAGCCAAGGGCAGCAGTCAGAGAAAAGGACAGACACGTGAAGAAACAGTGTTACCATATGGTGAGAACTGTTGAAAGCATCCTATGAACATGCTTTAGAATCATAAAAGGGAATAGGAGACGGTGCCCCAGGAGCTGAGCCTTAGATGAATGAGCCTTCACTGGGAAGGAGAGGTAGCCTGTGAGGAGTTATGGAAGGAGGAGAACGTATTGCAGGAAATAAAGCTCCAAAGGGAAGTTTGATTGACTTCTGATGATGGGTCTTCTCTGTCAAGCTAAGGAAGTTGGATTACACATCAAAGATCGAGGGAGACAGCTGAGGTTTCATTGTATTGGGGACTGTTGGGGACTCCATGGGCAGGGAAGATGACTCTGGGGCAGCGGGAGGATGGATTAGATCGCAAAGGAGCTGATAACCAACAGGAGCACTGGAGAGAGGCTGAGTTCAGTGAAAGCAAGAAAGGAGAGCAAGACATTCCAGCAACATCTGAGGATGGGGAGGGCTTAGAAGATTTGAGCAGCAAGAGTGTCAACATTTAATGACTGACTAAGGAGGAACAGGGTAAAGAAGACAGAATACAGAAAACAAATTTTCAACAATTCAATTGGGTCAGAAAAATTAGAAAGATTGGGGAGTAAAGTGAATAGAGTCAGAAATCAAACACGTTTTAAAATAATAAATGAGATATGGACATTTACAAAGAAGGGGAGGCATTGCAGACAAACAGAGCATTTCATTATTTTCCAAATCAAAGTCAATTTGTGTGGATAATACTTTATTTTTTCCTTGTCTGGAATAGAAGAAGAAAATGAGTTGGTAGAAGCTACACTTTCTCATGGATTGACTGTATACCATAGAAGAAAGGTAACTGAATTTGAAAATAAAGAAATGAGGGTGTTTGGCACAAAGAGGTTAAGAACCTTGACCTTTCCTCTCATCTTTTAGACCAACAGAATTCTCTCTCTCTCTCTTTCTCTCCCTCTCTCTCTCTCTCTCTCTCTCTCTCTCACACACACACACACACATACACACACACACACATACACACTCACTCACTCATTCACAAACACACACATACACCATGATGATAAAAAGGTCTTACTAGGTCAGCCTAAGCAATAAGAGGCCAGACAGTCTGACAGTGACTGTCTCCAGGTTCAAAAGCCAGAGAGCCTGGTAGCCGCTCAATCCAAGAAGCCAGAAGCCTCAGATCAAAGGGAACCAACAATGCCAGCTCAGGTCAAAGCTAAAGGCCTGGAAGCTGACTGGGGAGTGTCTGGTATGAGACCAACATGAAGCGCTGAAGAAGTTGATGTCTATGAGTGAAGGCAGCTGTAACAAATGCTTCTGCTCAGGGAGAATTGAGATTACACCCACGGTACCTAGATTCTTTCATCTTCAGTTTTTGTTCCATCCCCTCCACTCTGTCCCATCTGTCAGACAGTGCCACCCAGGTCTTTCCCTCCAAGTTGTACATTTCAATTGTCTCAGGCAAGGCTTTTCAGACACACCCATCCTGGAATTCAGTCAGGCTGGCAGTCAAGAATGACGATCAAGACTATCACAGCCCACTAAGAACATTTCCAGAACAGGAAGAGAATTGGACCTGAAGCAGAAAAAACAGTTGTCATTCGAGCTCTGCAGGAGTCTGGTGCTTAACGTCTGGGTGCTGAAACTGTGGCATTGCTGGAAATAATACGCAGACAGAAGGCATGAATAGAGGATGTGCTCTAGTCACGACTCTACTGGCTCCTACACATCCAGATGTACAAATCTCCTGAGTTTTACTTCTGTGAACTTCTGTTTCTAAACATAATATAGTACAACTAGTGTGTTCTCTGCCCCTTTAGGTTTTTTTTTTTTTGTTTGTTTGTTTGCTTGTTTTTTGGCGAGGAAGGAATAAACAATCACATGAGGAAAAGGTACTGGATCTCATCTTATTGCTTAAGACCACGGGACCTTACAAAAACCAAGACGCTTGCTTACTTACTACCAACAGATGTCTGAACCGCTGACCTAAGAAATCTTCAGCTTAGTTGATTGAGTTTTACTAATCCCAGTTCATATGTTGAGCATCAGGACCAAGAGACTAGATACAATTTTTTGGTGTGTTCCTATTCATCAAGCCTAACATGACCTTAGCCACCAAGGTCAATCTGCAAAGTAGATTTTCAGGAAGCTAAATTCCCTGCTTTTATGCACATAAGAAGGGAAATCGAAAGCAAGAGGAGTGGACCTCGCATAGCAGATGTAACTTCCTTTCATCAATTTCTTCAGGACAACGGCAAAGACTATGTGAACTCACTTGGCTCCTTCCACAGCCAGCTCCAGTCCCATGGTTTGCCTTTCAAGACCTCCACTGCCTTGGCCACTGAGATGGCCAAGCTAGGAAAGGTGCCTCCTGATAAGCCCGAGGACATGAGTTTGATTCCTGTAAGGTAGAAAGCGAGGAATGACTCCCACCAGTTATCCTCTGATCTCTCTC
>CABHPH010159873.1:24673-35486 GCA_902168325.1 Peromyscus nudipes | reverse complement strand
TATTATATGGTACCCGAGAAGAAAAGTGATCATCAATCCTACCCAGCTATAGTACCTTTAAGCTACAATAACAGCCTGTATGCACAATACCCCACTGATGCAAGACTGGCATGGTTGTTGTAAGAGTAACTAAACATTTTTTTAAATTAAAGGCCCAATCCATGAAATGGAACCCATCAAAACTTGATACTTTGACATTGTTAAGGAAGCCAAGAACCTGAGACTAGATAGGTAATGGGCCCTAGGGGGAAACTTACCACTCTGTTAAATGAACACAGCAACAAAATGACTCCTAATGACATGTTGCTGTACTCTAGATCAATTCGTCATTCAACACTCATCAGAGAAATTTCTTCTTGAATAGATGGGAATTCATCTAGAGACCTATAATGAGACAATGCACAAAGAGTGGGAGACTTTGGAATACTCAGCCTTAAATGGGATGTCTTTATCACACTCTACCCCAAAGGCTCATGAATCTATGTGAAAAGAAGGTGGGAAGATTTTTAAGAAGAGGTGGTAGATGACTTCAAGGAAGCAGAGTATTTTAACACAATAGGGCTTATACACATATGAACTCATAGTGACATCATATGCAAGACCCTTATAAGCCAGACAAATTCCCAGCACAGAGAGGGACAAGTATGCACAAAGTTCCACCCCTGAGAGGCTATTTGCAATTGATAGCTGCTGGGAGAGGAAAAAAAAATTTTTTTTCCAATGGAGTGACAATGAGTATATTAACCACACCCCAGTGCTGGTCCTTTGCTCCGTGGACTGCATTTTTTGTTTGTTTTTATTTTTGTTTTATTTTTTAAGAGAAGGAAAGAAGCTATCCTAGTCAGTCCCTGGCCCCTCTGCTGGGCCCTGCCCTCAACCACAGAAGACTTCTGCCAACCAGACCCAGTGAGTGACCCACTTGTCCGAAGTACTACACCCTTCTCTGGGTTCTGGCCCCACTCGTGACTCTTTCCCAGGCCTAAGCTATCCCAGCTAGTCCCTGGCTCCACTGCTGGGCCCTGTCCCCAACCCCAGTGGACTTCTGCCTCTGAGGCACAGACCACAACACCAGCCAGAATCGGCGAGTATCCCTTCTGTCCTGTGGCCCAAACCTTCCCATCTCAGCACCAGCACCTCTGCTGGGCCCAGCCCCCAACTCCAGAGGGTTCACACTCCTCTGGTGTCGTCCTCACCTGTCAAAAACCAGTGGGTCAGTGACCCACCTGCAAGCTGGACTGCCTTCAACCCCTGATTCTGATTCCCCCAAGAACCACATCTCTGCTCAACCCCTCCCACATCATCATCCTTCTTATAGCCAACCCTTCCCCTGAAGACTCCATAGGCCTCAGTATAGTCCACACCAGTTGGAAGAACAGCCCCAGAAACTTAACTGGAGGCTAGGCTGGTACTAGGTACCCAAGAAGAAGACTCAGGCTTTACTAGAGTCCAGGCCAGATCTAGAGACCCAAGAAGACTTCAGGTTTACTGGAGGCCAGACCAGATCAAGGGACCCAAAGTCCCCAAAACCCCAGTGGAGACACCTTACTGGATCTCAAGACTCATGAGTCACCAGAACTCTTGGCCACTTAGGGTCAGAAGACCAGAGAGGAAACAGAAACCAAGGAACAAAACACCCTTCCAACAAAGACAAATGCATATATCAATAACTGGACCTAAAATCATCCCTAAATCCAGATGCCTGAAAGCCAGTGTAAGATGATGATCAGTAACAGAAAGGGCAATATGTCACCACCACAGTCCAGCTATCCTATGACAGCAAGACCTGAACATTTCAACACAGCTGAAGCACAAGAAAATGATTTTAAAAATAATTTTATGAAGATGATTGAGGTACTTAAAGAGGAAATGAAAAAAAAATCTCATAACAAAACCAGTCAAAGACAAATGGAAAATAGGAGTAAATCACTAAATCCCTCAAAGAATACCAAGAAAGTCAAGAAAAAACAAACAGGAGAAGGAAGTGGTTCCAGACCTCAACATGGATATGGAAGCAATAAAAAACAAAAAGCAAACAAACAAAAACATAAACTGAGGGAATTATGGAAATGGAAAATCTGGGTAAGCAAGCAGGAGCTACAAATGCAAGCACCAACAAAATACAAGAGATGGAAGAGAGACTCTGAGGCATTGAAGATATGATAGAGGACTTAGATTCATCAGTCAAAGAAAATGTTAAATTTAAACAATTCCTAGCCCCCCAATGAAGGAAATCTGGGACACTATGAAAAGACCAAATATAAGAATAATAGGAATAGAAGAGAGAGAAGAATCCCATCCAGCTCAAAGGCCCAGAAAATATATTCAACAAAATCATAAAAAATTATCCCAACCTAAACAAAGACATGCCTACAAAGGAACAAGAAGCTCATAGAATGCCAAATAGGCTGGATCAGATTAAAAAAAATCCCCTCACCACACAACTATCAAAACACTGAACATACAGAATAAAGAAAGAATATTAACAGGTAAAAAGGAAAAAGGCCAAGTAACATATAAAAGCAGTCCTCTTAGAATTACACCTGAATTTTCAATGGAGACTCTAAAAGCCAGAAAGTGCCTGCATAAAGAATTTGGAGAAATCTCATGCTAACAATTTAACAGCATACTTGAGAGCTCTAGAAACAAACAAACAAATGTACCAAAGAAGAGTAGATGTCAGGAAATAAACTCAGGGCTGAAATCAATAAAATAGAAACAAAGAGAACAATACAAAGAATTAATGAAACAAGGAGTTGGTTCTTTAAGAAAATCAACAAGATAGATAAACCCTTATCCTAAAAGTAAATGGTAGAGAGAGAATATCCAACTTAACAAACTAGAAATGAAAAGGGTACATAATAATAGACACTGAGGAAATCCAGACAATCATTGGGTCATACTTCAAAAACCTGTTCTCCACAAAATTGGGAAATCTAAAAGAAATGCATAAGTTTCTTATAGATACCACATGCCAAAATTAAATTAAGATAAGATAAACAATTTAAATAGACTTTTAACTCTTAAGGAAATGGAAGCAGCCATTAAAAGTCTCCCAACAAAGATAAGCCCAGAGCCAGATAGTTTCAGTGCAAAATTCTACAAGACTTTCAAAGAAGAGCCAATACAAATATTCCTCAAATTATTCCACAAAATAGAAACAGAAGGAACATTGTCAAATTCTTTTTATGAGGCCACAGACCCCTTGATACCCAAACCATACAAAGACTCAACAAAGCAAGATATTTACAGACCACCTTCCATCATGAACATTGATGCAAAAATACTCAATAAAATACTGGCAAAGAGAATCCAAGAACACATCAAAAAGATTATCAACCATGATCAAGTAGCCTTCATCCCAGAGACACAGGAATGGTTCAACATACAAAAATTTGTCAATGTAATACATAATGTAAACAAACTGAAAGAAAAAAAAGACATGATTAACTCATTATACTGAAAAAGCCTTTGACAAAACCCAACACCCCTTTATAATAAAAATGTTGGCGAGATCAGTGATACAAAGACATACATAAATATAATAAATGCAATATACAGTAATCTGACAGCCAACATCAAATTAAATTGAGAGAAACTCAAAGCAATTCCACTAAAATCAAGAACAAGACACGCTGTCCATTCTCTCCATATCTATTCAATATAATACTCGAAGTTCTAGCTAGAGCACTAAGACAACAAAAGGAGATCAAGGGAACACAAATTGGAAAGGAAGACGCCAAAGTATTGATATATGCAGATGACATGATAGTATATATAAGCAACCCCAAAAATTCTACCAGGGAACTCCTACCACCGATAAATACGTTTTTGTGTAAAGTGGTTGGATGCAAGTTAATTAAAAAAAAATCAGTAGCTCTCTTATATACAAATGATAAAAGTGCTGAGAAAGAAATCAGGGAAACAATACCCTTTACAATAGCCAAAAATAATATAAAACATCTTGAGGTAACTCTAACCAAGCAAGTGAAAGACCTATATGAAAAGAACTTCAAGTCTTTAAAGAAAGAAATTGGAGAAAGTATTAGAAAGTAAAAAGATCTCCCATGCTCATGGATTAGTAGTATTAACATAGTAAAAATGGCCTGTGGTAATAGATTATGTACCCTAATAAAATTTGCCTGAAGAACAGAGAACAGAACAAGCCACTAGATTAAACATAGATACCAGGCAGTGGTGACACACACCTTTAATCCTAGCACTTGGGAGGCAGACATCCTTCTGGATATCTGTGAATTCAAAGCCACCATGGACTACATGGGATTGACTCAGTTTAGGAGAGAAACAGAGCCAGGCAGTGGTGGCACACATCTTTAATCCCAGTACCTGGGAATCACATGCCTTTAATCCCAGCCCTAGGAAGGAAGTAATATGGCTGGGCAGAGAAAGGTATATGAGGCATGAAGAGACAGGAACTAAAGCCTTTTCAGCTGAGGAAACCTTTTCATCTAGAGCTTTTCGCTGAGGACTCAGAAGCATTAAGTCAGAGGATTCCTGGAGTTGTTGAGGAGAGACATGGCAGTGGCTTGTTCCTTTGCCTCTCTGATCTTTCAACATTTGCCCCAATATCTGGCTCCAGGTTTTTATTATTAAAAGGCCTATTAGATTTTGTACAACAATGGCCATTTTACCAAAAACAATCTACAAATTCAAGGAAACCCCCATTAAAATTTTATCACAATTCTTTATAGGACTTGAAAGAGCAATACTCAACTTAATATGGAAAAACAAACAAAAAACCCAGAGAAGCTAAAACAATGTACTAACATTGCTTTTTGGCTTCTGTAGTTCCACTTCTGGCTAACTGTTCTTGCTAACTGAGATGTATCAAACCAGGATTTGGTTTTTGTGCTTAATGCTCAACCCAAGAAAGTCTCAAGACTGCACTGGATCTCCAAAAACACAGTGTAGTATTAGGACAGCTAATAAACTTTCTATTGACTTGAAGCCATGTCCAAGTCATCTTCTCTGATGGATACCCACTGCAGAACAATCTCCTGTTGAAAGAACTTGCAGTTACCAAACAACATGACTGTGGTACAGACTTCGGAACTAACTGTGGAAATGGAAAGTGAATGGTTTTCAGGGTATTACAGAGATACTGATGGAACTAATTCATGATTGGATGGGGAACAGTGGTAAAGAATGTGCCAAGCACTCATCCCATGTGACAGACTTACAGTATTTGAGGGAGTTCTCACCATTTACTGAGATTAGTTACAAGAAAACCAATGTGTAATTTTTCTTTAGGACTTAGCATTAAATATGCATAACAGTTTTCTAAATACACATATTTGGAGGTCAGAGGAATTGTTCAGGTATTTAAGTGAGAATAAAAGTAAGAGAGGTTTATTTACTGCCCTAATTCTCAACAAAATCCCTATGGAATTTCAACAAGATTGCTCTTCGTATCTATCCATAATTCAATATGTTTTCAATATTAAAATGCATTAGTGTGACCTGGGCATAGGGTATGGAGAGGATGCCATCTTTGGAATAATAATGCCCGGATTAAATTCCAATCTTGCCTTTGTCAATATAGCTGTTTATCTCTTGATTTAATTTCTTTTGCACTGATTTGCTCATCTTTAGTACCAGATTGATAACTAACAACTGTTTTCATAAGGTAATTAAAATAATTCATATAATACTTACATGGTTCATAAATTTTAAGAAACATTATCATCCAGAGACTTTCTTTAAAATAGGGATTGCATTTATATTCTCACTAAGTTTGAGAACTTCGATGGCTCAAGGTAGGTGTTTACTTAAGACTGGATCTGCCTGTGTCCCAATTTGAAATGGATGGTGACATGGATTATATAACCCAATTAGGCTATATAAAAGTCATCTTATATGCTTTTCTTTTCTTTCTTTCTTTCTTTCCTTCTTTCTTTCTTTCTTTCTTTCTTTCTTTTTTTTTTGAAACAGAGTTTTTCTGTGTAGCCCTGGCTTTCCTGGAACTTGTATTGTAGACCAGGGTGGCCTTGAACTCACAGATCTACCTGCTTCTGCCTCCCAAGTGTTGGGATTAAAGGTATGCAGCACTATGCTCAGCTGTTCCTTTTATTTTTGAATACAATTTATTCCTGGTTTATGCTGAATATTTTCTAAATCATTATCTGTGATTCAAAGGTATATATTTTAAAACAAGTTCCTGGGAAAGGGCTGAGCAGACAGTCAGTAAATGCCTCACTGGAAGTATGAAGGTCTAAATTTGATCCACAACACTCACATTAAAAAATGGACATCATGAAACTTTTTGGCTAGAGAGGTCTAGACAGAGAAAGAATCTCTGGGGCTTAGGCTAGACAGCATGACCTAATTGGTGATCTCAAGGCCAAGGAGACAGCATGTTTCAAATGAAGTAGATTTTGCCCATGGATGAGACCAAGGTTGGACTCTGGGCTTTGTGTGCATTCACACATACATGAACACTTGGACACATGAATATGTATACACAATTTTAAAAAATCCTGTTTAGATATTTATTGAAGCTGACTCAGCCTCCTTTATGAACAATTACAAAAACTATTTATTTTGAGATTTCCTTATTTAGTTGGGAGTATAGAGAACAAATAAAATGTGTGAGTGTTGCAATAATGCCTTGGTATCAATTGCTATTCAAAGTGTGTGATTACTTTTCTCTTGGGGATGTGAGGGATAGGATTGCTTTAAGAGTAGCAATCATAGAAATAGCTATGCACTTTCAATATTCACTCTCCTGTGAAGGTGACTGACTTCAGGGGACATTGTGGCACTAGAGAGATTTGTAGCTCCAGACTAAAGGATTCTAGGTCTTCATATACTCACATGCATGAAAACTATTCATTAATCTGTGTTACCACATAGGACTACAACAGAAATAAGGATTAAGCTTCTAATAGCTCCTGAAATTAATAAATGAGACCAGATAAGGAGTTGGAGATTTAGCTCAGTGGTAGAGCACTTGCCTAGTAAGAACAAGGCCCTGTTTCTTACCTCAACTCAAAGAGAGAGGGAGAGAGAAAGAGAGAGAGAGAGAGAGAGAGACAGAGAGACAGAGACAGAGAAACAGAGACAGGAAGAGACACAGAGAGAGACTAGATAAAAATAAATAAAATTCTGCCTATCATATTCAATTATCAGTTAAAACAATGCCCATGGGTGTGGTGGTATTGTGTTCCCCAAAATATTGTGTACCTTAATAAACTTATCTGGGGTCAGAGACAGAACAGCCACAATATTAAACAAAGAGGTTAGGCAGTGGTAGCACACGCCTTTAATCCTAGCATTCCAGAGACAGAAATCCCTCTGGATCTCTGTGAGTTCAAGGCCACGTTAGAAACAGTCAAGCATGTTGACACAACCTTTAATCCCAGAAAGCCAGCCTTTAATCCCAGGGAGTGGTGGTAGAAAGCAGAAAGGTATATAAGGCGTGAGGACCAGAAACTAGAGGCATTTGGCCTGGAGAAGCTTTTGGCCTGGTTAAGCATTCAGGCTTTTGAGCAGCAATTCAGCTGAGACCCATTCTGGATGAGGACTCAGAGACTCCAATCTGAGGAAACAAGACCAGCCGAGAAGTTGGCCAGATGAGGTTAGCTGTGGTTGGTTCTGTCTCTCTGACCTTCCAGTGTTGACCCCAATAACTGGCCTCAGGTTTGATTTTATTAATAAGAACTTTTAAGATTCATACTACACATGGGGGCTAATATCTAAAACTTATATGAAATTACAAACATCAGAGGCTGGGGAGATGTTTCAGCAGATGAGAGCACTCACTGGTCTTCTAGAAGACCCAAGTTTTATTCCCAGCACTCACACTGGATGGCTCACAATCATGTGTAACTACAGCTCTAAGAGATCAACCCACTCTTCTGACCTTCATAGGCAGCTTCACGAATGTGGAATTCATTTACATACACACACACACACACACACACACACAAATAAAAATAATAAAAATAGCATATAATTTTAAAGGAACTGTAAAAATTAAACATCCAAAATAAATAAACTTGTCACAAATCCTAAATGGTCTTTTAATAAAAACCAGGAGCCAGATATTGGGGTAAATGCTGAAAAATCAGAGAGACAAAGGAACAAGCCATGTCCCACCTCAGTAACTCCTCACCTGATCTCCAGGAATCCTCAGACTGAATGCCTCTGAATCCTCAATCGAAAAGCTCTAGTTCCTGTCTCCTCACATCTCATACGCCTTTCTCTGCCCAGCCATTTCACTTCCTATCTCAACCTTCCTAGTGCTGGGATTAAAGGCATGTGTGCTTTCCAAATACTGGTAACAAAGGCATGAGATCTCAAGTGCTAGGATTAAAGGTGTGTGCCATCGATGCCTGGCCTCTATATTTAATCTAGTGGCTGGCTCTGTCCTCTGATCTTCAGGAAAATTTTATTTGTTAATGAGTAAAGCAAAATGTCACCACAATCAACAAATATGCTAATGAAGTGAACAGACATTTCCCAAAAGAAGAAAGAGAATAGGAGGAATTTTAAGTTATACCATAACCCTACCCTTCAGGAAAATGCAAATTAAAACTGGTTTGAGGTACCATCTCTTTCTGATCACAATGGTTTGTTCATCAAGACATCTGACACAAATACTGCTGGAAATGTGGGGAAAGAGGACCTTCGTAGAGGCAGTATAAACTAGTGTAACCACTATGGAACCAGTGTGAAAGCTTCTCAAACAAGCATAGAATGACTATATGACCCTGCTAAATCTCTTCTGAAGATATACTGAAAGGAAGCCATACCCTACTGAAAAGACACTTACATATCATTTGTGTGGCTGCTCTGTTCAAAATGGCAAGGAAATGAAACCAGCCTAGATGCCCATCAAGAGACAAATGAATGGTGAAAACGTGGTGAATATAGAGAGTGGGATTTTGTAGCAGGAATCTTAAAAGTTTCTTATTAATAAAAACAAACCTGAGGCCAGTTATTGGGGTGAACACTGGAAGATCAGAGAGACAGAACCTGCCACAGCTAACCTCACCTCGCCAGTTCCTCAGCTGATCCTGTTTCCTCAGACTGGAAGCCTCTGAGTCCTCATCCAGAATGAATGTCTGCTGAACTACTGCTCCAAAGCCTGAAACCTTAACCAGCTAAAAGCTTCTAGTTTCTAGTCTTCACGCCTTATATATCTTTCTGTTTTTGCCACTACTCCCTGGGATTAAAGGCTCACTTCTTGGGATTAAAGGCATGTGTCACCATGCCTGGCTGTTTCCAATATGGCCTTGAACTCATGGAGATCCAGAGGGATTTCTGCCTCCGGAGTGCTAGAATTAAAGGTGTGAGTGTCACCATTTTCTAGCCTTTGTATCTAGTGGCTGTTCTGTCTCTGACCCCAGATAAGTTTATTAGGGTGCACAATATTTTGGGGAACACAATACCACCACAGGATTTTACTCAGCTGTCTGAAAAAAAAAAGGAAATTATGACATTTGTGGGAAAATGGACAGCTCTAGAAAGCATTATAGCAAGTAAGTTGACCCAAATTCAGAAATGCAAAATCCTCATATTCTCTCCATTATTGTTTTAATGTGAGCAGCTTCCACAGTCAGTTGACACTGAGCACAGGAGACACTGGTGCTGTGGGGACAGTTCACTCAATTGGGTGGAGATCTTAAAGCAAATCTGGGATTTCACAGAGGAGGTTGTTTTGCCCAAGAGTGTAACACACCAATCCTGACCATTTCTCTGCTGCTGGCTCCCTTTCTGGTCTCAGCTTACAGTCACTACACAGACGTGGAACTGCTTTTGCCACCCTGAAGAATTCTTACTGACAGGGCATCTGCATTGACAGGAATCAGCATGAAGAGTTGTCTTTACCACCAGGAACACCCTCTGTAACTCACATACTGTGCGTGGGAATGTGTGTGACCCAGGGTAGGAAGAGAGTAGGATCATTCTTTGTTCTGACTTTAGAATAGAACCATTTCTGGATGAATGTCCTCATCTGAGTTCTTTTTTATTTATACTTCATATTGATGAAGTGTGCGGAAATTTTAAAATGTGCGTTTTGTAGACCCATTTTAATAATCAAAAACACATTTTCAATATAGGCATCTCTATGCACAGCATCACCTTTCCCTTAATTATTTTTACCTTAGAAATGTTTCAGTGGGTATCCTTTTCTTTAAATTGATAAATCTCTATTTAGTAGTTCCACATACAACTATAGACAGTTTTATAACACAATGTTCTTTTAAAGCATTATTTAAAATGCAATTTTAAAAAGCTTTCATAGGCAAGTATTAAAAATATAAATATTCATAAATTACTATTCTTTGAAATATGTTGGCCAAATTTACATAGAGATGAAAGTGGAAATTTATGAAATGCTATTTTATATTCATTCTGATGGCTTAATGTCAGTAATATTTTCTGGCTGAGGTCCCTTAGTAAAGTGGTCCACATGTCTTGATGGAGAACATATTCCTATCCCCAGGCAAGCTGTATGGGTTAAATTGCAGCTCAGCTTTGAGATGGCTAGGGGAGATAGGGTAGAGAGGGAGTGGAGACCAGAAATTAGAGTTGTAGAATTTAATTCATTTGACTTGAGGAACTTATAATATGTTTGACTCCTCTTAGAAGAAGAGAATTTATAAGTGGAAATTTTAATTAATGAGATTGTGCAGCTGGTGGCTGCCTTTGGTAGCATCATCTGAGCAGTTCTCTGCTATGAAAGGAATATCTTTTTGACATAAGGTTTATTGTACATGTTCCTGTACTGGAGCACGCATGTGTATGTTAATACACACACACACACACACACACACACACACACACACAC
>CABHPH010159873.1:11660-24663 GCA_902168325.1 Peromyscus nudipes | reverse complement strand
ACACACACACACACACACACACACACACACACACACACCCTTTTGGCAAGATGTAGCTAGAGTTTTTCTGCCTGGCCCACAATCAGGACAAATCTCTGTCACCTGCCAGTCCCACAGCCGCTCAGACCCAACCAAGTAAACACAGAGACTTATATTGCTTACAAACTGTATGGCCGTGGCAGGCTTCTTACTAACTGTTCTTATAGCTTAAATTAATCCATTTCCATAAATCTATACCTTGCCATGTGGCTCGTGGTTTACCGGCATCTTTACATGCTGCTTGTCCTGGCGGCAACTGGCTGGCAGTGACTCCTTCTGCCTTCCTGTTCTTTCTTTTCTCTGTTAGTCCTGCCTATACTTCCTGCCTAGCCACTGGCCAATAAGTGTTTTATTAGCAACACATTTGCCATACAGAACATCCCACAGCAGCAAGACTTTCTCACTCACTGATGGTATATAGTTATGGACCTACACATTTTAATCTTTGATTCAGTTTTTAGTTGCTTTCCTTGTGAGCAAACATTAGTAACTGCCATTTTATTTTATGTTTACAAGCCTATGTTCTTTAGCACTACCAGCTACTGTCCAATTTTGATTCTCTAGAAAAAAAACTAAAAAATCCATTAATATTCATTATAGAGCAACTCACACTTAGAACAAATGTCCTGTGTTCAATAATGTCCCCTTTCCATTGTACCCTCCTATCCTAACCCTTTTGTGTGAACTTTACCTACTCATTTAAACTCTCTAATCATCTGTTTTTTTTTTTTTACTAAGGAGGGACTAGAACATCAAGGTCTATAAAGATCTCATAGAGATTAGGTTGGATGATATCTTCTTAGTTTTTCGGATTTTCTCTGATAATCACTGATTTCAAGAGAGTTCTATCTGTGGGTTTTGTATTCTTTCACTTTTACATGTAACTCAGATTCTACTCACTTGGTGGTGCTTGCCTTTCATGCCAGTACACCGGAGACAGGTGGATCTATGAGTTTGAGGCCAGTCTGGTCTATGGAACAAGTTCCAGGACAGCCAGGGCTACACAGGGAAACCCTATTTCAAAAAAAGAAGAGAGAGAGAGAGAGAGAGAGAGAGAGAGAGAGAGAGAGAGAGAGAGAACGAAAGAAAAAATTAAGGACAGGACAGGGTAGTGTGTGTCTATCTGGAATACAGGCAACCCATGTTCCTATGTTCATGACATTAAGTAGTCAGAAATATCCATCTCCATAATATTTCTCAAAATCTGGGCTCTGTCCACCTGATGCGCCCCAAGTGCTTGAGATATGATAATTGCCCTGCCTCTCACCAAGGCCTCCCAAATCAGAATCTCAAAGAGCCAGACATAGAGATCTGTTTTGTTATGTTGTTTGTTTGTTTTCTTTCCTTTGTACATGCTCCTGGTATGATCTTGAAGAACACAGACGTTTTAAATCATTATTCTGTGATGGCTTTACCACTCTGATATGGAAGAGAATATGAATATGCACCACCTCCAATGCCACCCATTGTAAATGTTCACTTTTGAAATAGAAATAGATAATCTCTTCCTCTAATTATTGCTCTCACTGCCCTTGTATTCTCAAGCATGCTCCGGTGAGATGACTAGGGCTAGATCCAGATTCTCTAGTAAACCTATGACAGCATAACATACAGCCTTGATAAAAGGCAAGTGTACTTAGAAGTTTTTTAACCTGTATTCTATTATATCTTGCTCCCCTGGCAGCTCACAGCATCTCCCTTGACCTCTCCTTTCTTCTCCCTGTATCTTTGCTTGGATTTCCTACCATGTTCTTATCCTGCCTTACCATAGACCAAAGCAGCTTTATTTATTAACCAATGGGAGCAACACATATTCACAGCATATAGAAAGACCATCCCACAGTACTTCCCCTTTTCTGTCTAATCAAAAAGGAAGGTTTTCATTTTTTTTGAATTTATTTTAATTTATTTTACAAATTAATTCAACTTTACATATCAGCCCTAGATTCCCCGTTCTCCCTCCCGGCCCCCCCCCCCCCCCTCCCCCCCCCCCCCCCCCCCGTTTCCATCTCCTCCAGGGCAAAGAATCCCCCAAGGATTGAGACCAACCTGGTATACTCAGCCCAGGCAGTTCTAGTCTCCATGAGACACGTGATGATACATAGATTAATAGAAATGGGTTAATTTACGATGTAATAGTTAGCAATAAGCTTGAAGCATAGACTAAACAGTTTGTAATTAACAAAAAAAATAAGAATGTATAAATGTATTAGAGTATATATGATTATGAGCCCTAGTTAATGATATACTTTTTTAAAGTAATATTTAATCTTAAGGAATTTCAATGCTATTCATGTTTAGATAGTTTCTAAGTTTTATTGTAATAACATTTAGCTAAGAATGCTATCAAATTTTTTTTTTTTTTTTTGGTTTTTCGAGACAAGGTTTCTCTGTGTAGTTTTGCGCCTTTCCTGGAACTCACTTGGTAGCCCAGGTTGGCCTCAAACTCACAGAGATCCGCCTGGCTCTGCCTCCCGAGTGCTGGGACTAAAGGCGTGCGCCACCACCGCCCGGCTTATCAAATTTTTATATTTAAAAAAGATAAAATAATATCTTTTGTAAGTGTTTAATTACTCAAGTTATTATTGGTTATTTGAATTATTATTAAGATGTGGACTAGATTATGGTTTTCATAGTTTTTTTTTTTTTGCTGATTCAAGACATGCCATGCTTTCAGGTAATATAAACCATAATGCCAACAATGTCCAGTTTACTTTCAATATTTAATAAAATTAATGTGTTTCCTAAAAAAAAAGTTTTTTAAATCCTTGTGGCAACAAAGTTATTCTTTATAAATAAATAAATTAGATAAATACACACACACACACACACACACACACACACACACACACACATAAACAAGCATGCATACCATTCCTGTATAGGACATGATGTAATATGAGAATGAAAATTGGATTGTTATACCTATTTTTAAAATTAATTATCTATGTTCTTGCAGTTTTAATTATTGGACATCGTGTTTTCCACTCCTCCCTTTTCTTTCCTTATTGTTTACTTATTTCCCTCTCTTGCCCTGTTTACACTTGCTCTGCAATGCTTCCTTCCGTTCCTGCCTCTCTTTTTGTTTTCCATAAGGAAAGATAAAGACAAAATCAGTACTTTTTGATCTTTGAATAGAAAATTTAAGCAATATAACTTCCATTTTCAGGAAAGAGGATGGGGGAATACTAAGGTAACTATTTGTTTCTTTATATTTCTATTTCTCCCAGAATTCTTTGTTTGTTGAACAATTATTTCATCTCAGACTCTAGTCTAAGTATTTTTATGTACATTTTCTTTTATATCATAAAGCCAATGAAACATATACACACAAATATGGAGAGGCTTAATGAATTTCTCAATCCATCCTATTACTAAGCCACAGGCCTGCTTTACATCCCTTGCTCTCTCTTTCTTCTTCCCTTTCTTCCTTTTCCTCATCCTCTTTCCTGTCTTCTTTCTTTCTTTCCTTTCTAATCCTCCCTCCTCTCTTATCTGTCCTCCCTCCCTCCCTTCCTCTCTTCCTCCATTACTTCTTTCAACTGCCTGTCTTCTTCTCTCCCTTCCCTTTCCATATTTTTATGAAGAATTTGATGTTATAATAAAAATAAATACACAAATAAGAATTGTGGAAAGAATAATTGAGCAAATAGTGTAGATGTAACCAGCCGTCTTATTAAATAAGAAACACAGAGCCAATGTAAAGATAAAAGCCCAAGAGGTCAGAGCTAAGAGCCTTACCAACCTGCTGTAGCTATCCTCTTCAGCCAAGAGACCTCTCTGAAAGAGAGCGACTTCCTGTCTGTTTGTCTTTAAATAGACTTTCTGTTCTGCCTTCTCATTGGTTGTAAACCCAACCACTTGACTGCCTGGTCACTCCCTGTCTGTACAGACCTCCAGACACACATTGGAGCGTGTGTCTCCAATGCTGGCTGTATCCTTGAACACACAGAGATCTACCTAGCTCTGCCTACCAAGTGCTGGGATTAAAGACGTGCGCCACAAATGCCCAGCTCTGCTATGGCTTGCTATTAGCTCTGACCCCCAGGCAACTTTATTTATTAACATACAAATAAAATTACAATTCAGTACAAATAAAATATCACCATAAAATAGCTATACAGGTCTTGAATAAAGTAAGGGCATTAACCATGGTAGCATATGGAAAACAATTTATTAGAATGCAGGTATGGTGCCAGCTCATTTCTCCAAGCCATAGTCTCCCACTCTTTCTCATGTTTCAATGTAGCTTAAATTTCTTATGCTCTTTCAAGGTCTTTGTGTTTTCCTAGTTCAATATTTACATTCATGCCCTTCATGCTTTCTTGTGCTATATTGCTGCCCATCCAAAACCTCTATGTGTGTGATATTTTCTTATTACTAGAAATAATTTTAAATATTCAATGAAAGTCAGACTTCCTACATAAAGATCTGAAGGAGTGACTGTGGCACTATGAGCTACTAGGGAACTTTTATTGCTATTTTTCTGTGGAAATGCAAATCAGCACTTGCTTTCTACATATTTACTTCTATTGACCTTTATTTTTTAGAAGAAATTTTGCCTCAAATATATGTTCAAGTTCACTAATTGCCTTTGGCAAACAATGGTCCTGGTCACTCCTGTATTTATGCATTTATCTCTTAGTTGTGGCTATTTGGGGATGACTTATAGGAAGACACTTTGCAACTATAAAGTGTCAAGACTCTGCTCCAGCTATATTTGATTTCTCATAATCTATATAGATCAGTTGTTCACACATCCATCATTTGAATCTTTCTTGAATTAGCTGATATTTTCAATTTTCTCATCTCAAACGTAAATGTCTCTATGGGTATGGTGGCATTCCCAACTTCTTCCTCTTTCCCTAGATAGCTTTTACTCTAGTCATTTGTATCTACATGGCATCTATTTAATATAGTGTGAATAAATGACCTTTAGGATGTGATTCAGGAAACAGGTTCTCTCTCAGTCAGTCAATCTATTCTCAGTTTGCAAGATAATATTTTGAGAGAGGTAAATCTGAACAACAATATAACAAACCTGACCCTATAATTTGAATAGTTATCATGATTCTTTGTTAGGCTAAAACTGGTAAACTTGATTTTTTTTGCCCCTGGATGATAATCTATTTTAACTTTAATGCTATTAGTTATAGCCTTATCATTAATATGATTATAATCATCATCATTAAGGCATAAGATGCACAAACACATACAATAGCATTGAGAGGTTCATGATAAAAAGCAACAGTTCCAGCATGCAAATGAGGCCATGTAACTAATATTCTTCCTGGATCTATTTAAATTTAATCTTTCTCTTTAATTTTATATGTATACTAAAATGTCTTAGTGTCATCTCTACACCTTTATTCCTTGCTTCATTCTCTGTAGTCATTGATTATATTTATCTAAAGCATTTTCCTATATCTTTTTTTCCATCTGTTTTGTATCTATATCAAATACAAATAGGGAATCTGAATCCAAGGAGGAGAGGCCTTTACCTCTTTTCTGTTATCTGCAGATAGGTGCAGGTGTACATATTCCTATATAAATAAGTACAATGTGCTCAATCTGTCTAATGTACCTGTATGTATGTTTTTAGGTCTCTTACATCTTTACTATAATTATTGGACATGTAACTTAGGTCAAGTAATAAAATTTTTCCTTCTTGTGGTGTGGTTGAGCATCTTTTGGGTATATGCCCAATGATATTGCTTGCACAACTATGTTCATAGCAGTATTATTTGTAATAGCTGGAACCTGGAAACAAGCTATATGTCCCTCAACTGAAGAGTAGATAAAGAAAATGTGGTACATGTACACCATGGAGTATTATGCAGCAGTAAAAAACAAGGACATCATGAAATTTGTAGGTAAATGGATGGAACTAGAAAAGATCATCCTGAATGAGGTAACCCAGATCAAGAAGGACAAACATGGAATGTACTCACTCATAAATGGATCAGATACAAAACAAAGGATAACCAGGCTACAATCCACAACCCCAGAGAAGGCAGGTAAAGAGGAAGACCCTAAGAGGGACATGCATGGATTGCCCCAGGAAGGGAAAAGACTTAAGATCTCCTGGGTAAACTGGGAGGTGTGAGTAGAAGGGAGGAGATGGGGGGTGGGAACATGAGTGATAGAGATGGTTAAGATTGGAGAGGGACGGAGAGGGAGAGCAAGCAATGAAAGAGAGATCTTGACAGAGTGAGCCAGTTAGGGGTTTAGAGAGAAAGGTAAGGCTAGGGAAATCCCCAGAAACCTACAAGGATGTCCCCAGCTAAGACTCGTAGCAATGGTGGATAGGGTGATTGAACTAGCCTTCCCCTATACTCAGGTGGATAGGGTGATTGAAGCAGCCTTCCCCTGTACTCAGATTGGTGATTATACTAATTGTCATCATAGAACTTACATACAGTAATTGATGGAAGCAGATGCAGAGACTCACAGCCAAGCACTTGGCCTAGCTCCCAGAGTTCAGTTGAAGAGAGGGAGGAGGGACTATAGGAGCAAGGGGAGGTCAAGATCATGATGGAAAAAACCACAGAGACAGCTGACCCAAGCTAGTGGGAGCTCATGGACTCTGGACTGACAGCTGGGAAGCCTGCATGGGACTGAACTAGACCCTGTGAATGTGGGTGACAGCTTGATCTGTTTTCAGGGCCCCTGACAATGAGACCAAGACCTATCCCAGGTACATGAACTGACTTTTTGCAGCCTATTCCCTATAGTGGGATGCCTTACTCAGCCTTGATATGGGGGAAGGGGCTTAATCCTGCCCCAACTTGGTATGTCAGCCTGTACTGACTACCCAAGGGAGGCCTTACCCCCATGAGGAGTGAATGGAGGTCGGGATGGGGGTAAGGTGGAGGGAAGTTGGAGAAGGGAAGAGAGTGGGAATAGTGATTGGTATGTAAAATGGAAAAAAATTAAATAAAAAAATTACTAAGAAAAAAATTTTCCTTTTCCTTGCAATTGGTTAAATGATGAACATTTAGCCCAAGTCATGCCAAATAGGACACATTTGTGATACCTACTTGAAGATAAAAGCAAAAGAGATTTTTCTTGTCAGCTCAGAGTGCTTTCATGGAAGTAGTCAAGTATCTTTAGAATGAGAGAATGAGAATAAGAGAGAAATGGAAAGGTGGATGCAGGAGGAATGAGTGAACTAATGCCACATATAACACCATTGCTGTCTATTCAACCTGGTGGCTGGAGATGAAATCTGATGATTCCTTAGGTTATTGTTTTATTTTATTTAAAATAGCTAGAATTAGGCTTCTTTTGATCACATTTGAAAACAAATATTTACTACTGCACTTGTTATAAGGTTGTGGAAAAAATGGAATGAGCTAATAGAGATACTACCAATGAAAACAATAATAGTCTGTATTTTTTTTCCTCCCAGGGTTCATGGAAGAGTCCAACAACAACTGAGGATTCTAATCTGAGGGATATCAAATGAATCTAAGCACACTGAATTCTCCAGTCCATTCACTTTATTCTTCTAAATCCATTCACTTTTTTCTTCTAAATCAATTCTATCTACAGAGTTTCATTTCTGTTCTCATACTCAGCTCCTCTCAGTCCCTTCTTGTAGTGGGTAGTCATTCCAGCTTTGACCTGGAAGTACCACCCCCATTGAGGCTTTGGTAACTGTCACACCTACAAGGCTGAGCAGAGAGAGGACCCCTGAAGACCCTAGATCCGGATGGGCCGCCTCTCTTGGTTCCTGGATCCTGGACGCTGGAGGTAGACTGGACAGAGTTCTCCAGAGAACACTGCTGGACTGTGCTTCACCTTTCCCAGACCCTGTACCCTATCCCTTCACTTGTAAGTTACCCCACAAAATAAACCTCCCTTTTAACTACGTGGAGTTGCCTTAATATTTAAACCATTACCTTCTGCTCTCAGTCCCTTCTGCTCTCAGTCCCTTCTGCTGTTCTCTCATCTCTATCTAGTTCTTTCCATCTTTGTCCTTATCTTGTTCTCAATCAATTCCTCCAGTGCTGAGGGAACCAGTGTATATACACAAGCAATAGTACTTTGACAAAGCAATGCGAGACTTGAACTTTTCAGGGTCACAGAAGGAGGTGATAAGGACCCACACATAAAGCAATAACTGTCAGCTTCCAATTACAAACCAAAAGGGGAGTGACTGAAGGGGAGTTCTCTGGTAGGGTCAACTAAAGGCTAAGATCAATTAGGGAATCTAGGAATAGCACCTGGCTGAGGAGGAATTAAAACTCAATTTGCACAAGAAAGAAGCTTGACACATTGCCTGCCTGGTCTTGAAAATCTCCTTGGGTCAGTGGGAAGTAACTACCTTAACTCAGTAACTAGCAAGTGGCTAAAACATCCCAGGATGTGAGCATTAAATCTCTTAAGTTAGGATCTTGTGTAAATAACCCTGGGTGAAAGTAAGGAGTTGAGAATTTAATTGTTAGTGGTTCTTTTCTCTATCTGTGGATGAGATGAGCTAAAATTTATCTATGTGCAGTTTTGTTCTTGGAAAAAAATACCTTTGCTGAAATACTTTTGTCCAGAGAATGACCCTGGCCAGATTTATGTTAATGAAAAATAAATACAGCTGGGGACTGCTGTGGATATCGCTATATGTCAATAAACACTGATTGGCCAATAGCCAGACAGGAAGTATAGGCGGGACTAACAGAGAGGAGAATTGAGGAGGAAGGAAGGAGAGAGAGACTGGCTGGAGCCGCGGGGAGGAGAAGGAAGATGTAAAGTACCGGTAAGCCACGAGCCACGTGGCAAAGTAGAGATTAATAAAAATGGGCTAAATGTAAGAGTAAGAGCTAGACAATGATAGGCCTGAGCTAATGGCCAAGCAGTTTAAATAATGTAAGCGTCTGTGTGTTTATTTTATGAATGGGTTTGGTCAGGGAACCAGGGACTGGCGAGACTTGGGAGCTGGAGACAGGCGGGACTTGGGAGCTGGAGAGAAGGTCTCCAGCAACAGGGGACAGTTATCCAATTACCCCAAATGTATATGGAAAGTTGTGCCCAAGAATGAGATGCAATCATGAGATTACATGTACACATAACATGGAAATGCGTGGTAAATGGGAACAAGTTTACAACAAGAAACCACCAGTTCATTTAAAAGGCAGTAATTCCATAATGCCTGTGTGATAGTTTCCTCTAACAGAACCCTTGGTTCTGAGTCAGACCTTCTAAACTCTAGTTGTCACTGCTGCATACTCCCATGGACTTTGCTACCAGCAGCTCTCAATATATTACAATGCTTGGTGCATGGTGAACATGTAGCTATACTGATCTAGAAGAACATTATGGAACTACTAGTAATTCTGAGGAACTCTTTTGCTTATTCCTACACAAATTTTAGGAATAACAAAAAGAAGAATGATAGGCAAAAAGAAAAATAAAACACTTAAATGTTGTTTTGTCAACATAACCATTCCTAATTATTTCTAGTCTTATCATAGACAATATGATATATTAAGGACACAGGATACAGGTTAAGACAAAAAGTAAACTATAAGCTGGGTGGTGGTGGTGCATGCCTTTAATCCCAGCACTTGGGAGTAGGGGCAGGTGGATCTCAGTGAGTTCAAGGCCAGCCTGGTCTACAAAGTGAAATCCAGGACAGCCAGGACTATTATACAGAGAAACCCTGTCTCAAGGGGGAAAAAAGGATACTATAAAAATTACTGAAGCTTGGAATCTAATATAAAAAAATGTTTAGAATAGCACCAAAAATAAAGAAAATAATGTCCTAGTGTTGATTATAATATCCATGTACAAAATCTTTATGTAGATATGATAAAACTCTGTTAATATTGTTAATTACAAAGATGGGAGAAGAAAGATCACTGATTGAAATCATTATTACCAAATTGATTAAAGGGAGCAGTTAATTAAAGCAAGCTTGTTTATTCATGTACATGGGCTGCCTATCTCTAAAGTAGGATTTGAGAGGTCAGCACTGGATGTGAGGAAGACAAGGCTTTTATAGCCCAGGGGTAGGAGGGTTTGAAATGGGTATTTGGCTGGCAAAATAGACAGGGTTACAGGAGCAGAACATCACAAGTTTGTCCTAACAACCTTCTGAAACAAAGACGTGGTTGTAAGGTGGACATAACAAGGTAGTCATAGGTGGTCATATAGTCTTTTGAAACAAATGTAGGGTTGAAAGATGGTTATAAACAATTTTAAGAAACAAAGACATGATTGCCATTCCTGGAACAGTCAGTCCAGAAACATTGTAGTTAAGGTTACATACAGGTGGAGCATAGGCCAATTCTTGAGATACAGAGGTTTAACCATAATAGGAATGAACCTAGTTTGTCTTTACTATAAGATGGCTTTTAAGCCTAAGATAGAGGCATGCAGGTTCTTCAAATACTAAGTGAATCTGAATAAATAGATACATTCTTTATGTTTATAAATTTCAAGTTTGAGGAGTGTTAAAAATGTCCACTCCTCCCAATTTGAAGTGTGGAGCCTATACAGCTATAATCAAATTCCCAGCAAAATGTTCTGAGAACACTGGCAAATTGCTTCTAATACTCATAGAAAAGATGAAAGACCTATAGTAGCCAATTTGACAGGAAAGAATAAAACTAAAGCTGGGGAATACCCACTGCTGAACTTCAAGACTTATTGCAAAGTTACAAGAATCAAGGAAACATAGCATTGGTTAAGTAATGGACACCAGGATCAATGTAACAGAAAGAGTACAGAAGCAGTGCTACATAAATATGATGAAGCAGACATTGACAAGGAAGTCAAGAGAATCCTATGAGAGGAGGCTATTTTTCAGAACAAGTATTTCTAGATGAATAACTACTTACAAAAGCAATGAATCTATTCAGAGTCCTCATGCCTTTCACATTAATTCCTTGTAGATCATACATATATATGTAAATCATGGAGCTGTAAAACTTATAAACAAAAGCTTAGGAAATAAATCAAAGTAACTGTGGGTTTGTCATTGCATTGTAAACACAACTACAAAACCATGATCCATGAAAAAAAAATGTTTGATAAGTTGAACTTTACTAAATTTAAATTTTTTAGTCCTTGGGAAAACCATTATAATCAAAAAGATTAACTTCAGATTTGGGGGAAGCATAATAAAGCAAATATGGGAAATAGGTCAAATCTAAAATAGCCAAAGAACTTCTAATGTTAGAAATGAAATCAAGCATCTTAATTAAGCAGTGTGAAAGGGTTCTGAAGAGTCATGTGAGATCTGCACATGACAATTAATTGTATGTATATGTAAATGTTCCAGACGTCATTTACCGTTATAGAGTTACAAACAAAAATGAAGAGCTACCATTCCACTCATAAGGGAGCCTCAAACCACAAAACAAGCAAAGCTGGATGTGGTGAGGATGCTTCTGGAATAGCAAAATAAGCCAGCTAATTTGGAAAACAATTTTTCACTTTCTTATGAAGCTTAATACTCATATATCCTAGAAATTTTGTTCCTGAATATTTACCCAATTAATTAAAGAGCTTTTTTTCTCCATATGAAAATGTATACATGGATGCTGGAGAGATGGACATGGATGCTGGAGAGATGGGACAGTGGTTAAGGGAGCTTGCTGTTCTGGCAAAAAAAAAAAAGTTCAGTTCTTAGCACCAATATAAGGAGACTGACATCTGCCTGGGGATCTGATACCTTTTTTCATGGCCTCATGGACACGTGTGTGCACATGTGCACACAGATACACACGGGGAGAGAGAGAGATACAAATAAATGAATAGTGAAATAAATCTTAGATGCTTAGAAGGTTTAGATATAATTGACAGAATCTTCAAGTAACTAAAATTAGTCTTAATAAGTATATAAAAAACAAAGTTTGATCTCTACACTTAATACAATGTTTTTCAACCATCAAATCAAATTAACTACAAAGCCATGGAAAACACAGATAATCATAAATATATATTACTAAAAGAAAGAAGCCAGTCTATGATGGCTATGGATTGATAATTTTGATCATGTAGTTGCTTAGAAATGGCAAATTTTTACAAGTATTAAAGTATCAAAGTGGTTTCTAGTGGCTCACAGGAAGCAGAAGGTTTAAGGTGATAAATTTTGCTGTAAGATAGTGTAATTGTGGGTGCTATGTACTTGTCAAAATCCATTAACTCTATTTCACAATGAATGGGCTTTATATTCAAGTAAAATAAATCATTGAAAATTTAAGATAAACTTTAGAATTAAAACTACAAAAAATAGTTTAACTCTGTTACAAATATATAAAAGAGTCATACTGGAGATAAAGTAAATCAAGTTTAGAAATAATTGTGATCTACAAGACTGATAACAGCATGCTGGGGTGATGGTGTCTCACACCTTTAGTCCCAGCACTCAGGAGTCAGAAGCAGACTGATCACTGTGAGTTCCGGGCCAGCATGGTCTGAAGAGCTAGTTCCGGGGGAGCTAGGGCTGTTACACAGAGAAACCCTGTCTCTAAAACTATGAAAAAAAAAAAAAGACTGATAACAACAACAACAACAACAACAGAAAACTATTCAAAAACATAGTACTTTAGTAGATACATAGCTTCCACATGTGTATGGCATAGCAATTCTCTATACTGAAAGCAAAAATAAGTAAATAAATGATGGATAGAAGTAGCTGAGTCTGTGTTGGAGGTGTTTGCAGGCGTGAATCCAGAGAAAGGTTTGAACCAGTCACTGTGAAAGGTGGTTAAGAAGAGGAGACGCTAGGATGAATTCATATTTTAGCCTAAGGTAAACAATTATGTTGAATATTTGAAATACGTTGAAATGCTTATAGATACAGATACAGATGTGGATATGGGTATAGATATGGATACAGATGTGGATATGGGTATAGATATAGATACAGATGTAGATATGGGTATAGATATAGATACAGATGTAGATATGGATATAGATATAGATACAGATGTGGATATGGGTATAGATATAGATACAG
>CABHPH010159873.1:0-11650 GCA_902168325.1 Peromyscus nudipes | reverse complement strand
GATGTGGATATGGGTATAGATATAGATACAGATGTGGATATGGGTATGGATATAGATACAGATGTGGATATGGGTATGAATATGGATATGGATATTGGTATGAATATGGATATGGATATGGATATGGATATTGGTATGGATATGGATATAGACATGGTATGAATATGGTATGTGCTAATGCCAGGTGAAAGAGCCTGTGAAACAATGCTGGGTAAGCACATTCAGTACACAGATATTGGGTTCAATACCATTGTTCTTTAAAATAACCGGTATCCATTAGAAAAAGGGCTGGTTCTGAGACTGGGGCAGGCATGAGCCAAAGGCAAGTTGATACTTACCAGTGAAGAAGGGGATGGAGGGCAAAACAGTGAAGGGGAAAGGGGAGGAAAAAAAGGTGAAGAGGAGGGATAGATAAAAAACCAAAGAGATGAAGAGTAGAGATTAATAACATTAAGAATGCTTGGAAACATCATAAGGAATCATTTAATTTATGTTTAGTTACAATTGCACAGTGTGTGTGTGTGTGTGTGTGTGTGTGTGTGTGTGTGTGTAGATATGCCTGGTTCCCTATTATCTTTATTTTCTTTTACCTCATTATTAGTACAGCTGGTATTTTTATGCTGAGATCATCTCAATGATCTTGTCCGTCTGGATGAGCTGACCAGCAAGACCCTGAGATTAGCTAGGCTCCATCCCTAATTCTGTGATTACTTTTGTAAGCTGCCAAACTAGGATTTTTAAAAAGAAAAAAAATAGATGTTCTTTAACATATTCTTTGACAATTTCACACATGCAAACAATGTATTTTGATCATATCCACCCTCAACTGCCCCCTCCCATTACCCCCAGGTACCCTCATCTCATCTTTATCCCCGATTCATATTGTCTCTTTTGAATTTTATTTATTTTTGTAAGTAACTGAGTCCAATTAGTGTTACTGGGTGGAATATTGATTACTTTTATTGACTTGGTCTTGTGTAGGAGTTATGCAGGTAACCATAGCTGTGGCCAATTCACAAATTCAATGGTCATATCATGTCTGGATGATGGTATTTCACAATAATCCTCCTACAACCTGTAGCTCTTCCATCTTCTGCCCCCTCCTCTGGGATGTTCTGTAATCTTTGGGAAGGTGGGGGGCCTGATACAGATGCCCTACTTAATTCTGAGCTTTCATTAGTCACTTATTCTTAGCACACTGGCTATATTAACTGCTATCTGCTCTCCAATGCAGAGAAAAGTTTCTCTGGTTAAGGTTGAAGGAAAAACTAATCTGTGGGCATAAACACAATTATTTAGAAGGCAGTTTGATGTGTCATTTAGAAAGACAATATTAGTAGGTTCTATGCTAGGGCCTGTGTTCTCTCCAAAGCCTTGGGTTTTTGACCAGGTTTACACACCAGACATTAATCCCCTCAAAACCAATCAGTAAATGGACTGGTTTCTCCATAGCATTCATACTCTATCACACCAATGACGGGCACATCTGTCCTGGCAGGCCAGTGTTTTAGCATGGGGAGTTTGCTGCTATGTAGTATCATTGGTGACTTGCATAGATAGCATCTTCTGCATTATGGAAGACAGTTAGCATGGAAAAAGTGTTCTGATCAGTTCCAGTTTTATTTCTCTACATTCTAGAACTAAAATGTATTGTGTGTTCAACAATAGGATATTACTATTTAGTTTTGGGGGCATTTCCAGCTTTTATGTGGATGCTGGGGATGAAATTTGGGTTCTCATGTTCATGTAACAAACATGTTACCCTAGCTCCAGAGGAGAGATTTTACAAAATAATAGTATTTCTTCACTCTGTATCAGAAGACTTCAGTCAGTTTATAATGTTTACAGATTTTATAAAGGAAAATCCAAGGTGGAAGTCAACACAGAGACTTAGATGCAAATGAAAGACATTTTATGCCAGCTGCACACATTATGAAACGAGTTAAGCATGTTATGATTTTTTTTGTTTTTGTTTTTGTTTTTGTTTTTTCGAGACAGGGTTTCTCTGTAGTTTTGGTGCCTGTCCTGGATCTTGCTTTGTAGACCAGACTGGCCTCAAACTCACAGAGATCTGCCTGGCTCTGCCTCCTGAGTGCTGGGATTAAAGTCATGTGCCACCACAACCTGGTGTCATGTTATGATTTTATATACTTCATGTCAGTTACTTGTGATATACTAGTTATGTTGGTTTTATGAAAGATAGAAATTTTTATATATGAATTTGTTACTAATCTTAAATCATATGTCCCACTTTATTTTCAGAAAAACTTAACATTCAATTATATTCTCTTGTATTTTATATTATTTTATGATTTTTATTCTTTTAAACCATCCTGGGAAGAAATCCAGGCAGATCATATTATTCCCAGTCTTATGTAGAGGAGACTGTATTTCAGAGAGCTAAAATGATTCACAGTAGTGTCACTCAGCTCCTTTGTGAACAATGACTTCTGCTTTTGACTTTTAATCTAGCCCATTCCACATTATTCTAATACTACACTATTCAGGGTACAGGATCCATCATAGAGATGGAAGTTTAAAATGTTCTGCACGCTGCAGGGCTGTTTCCAATACCCCAATCTACAGAATTTCATCAGGTCAGTCTTCCTGAATTCTTTTAAATGTCTGATTCCAACCTGCTTTAGGAGTATGAGTGGAGAAGGGTGCTTTTCTTTGACAGTTTTTAATTTCAGAATTTGAAATTAGAGATGGAACTCAGGGAGGCTGCTGAGTTTTTCTAGCTAAAATTCTCTACAATACTCTTCCTGGAATATGCATTCCTTCCTTGAGCAACAGACTTCAAAGGACAGGGAGATTTGCTCATGTTAGTTTTCTTTTCTTTTTGTTTTGCTTCACATTCCTGCACATTTAGTGTCTTCACGTTACAGCAAGGCAGCACTGGCTTTCCTCCACTTCTGCCTGGCATTGCCAAGGGATTCATCTTCCAGCAGTATCTTAGTTGTTTTGTTGTTTTAGATAGCAGAAAACCAATGGTATTATCATCGTCACAGAATTGTGGGTGAGTGTAGGGGCAGCCACTGCAAACTCCTTTTTTATAAAGAATTTATTAAATAGAAAAATTTGACCAGTTATGTTCCTTTATTGTACCAAGGACAGAAAAAATCTCATAGTTAATAAAAAAAATGAATTGAGCTGCAAGGTATTACTTACCTTAAGTGTCAGAGGCAAAAGTTGTTTTGGATTTCTGTGTTTTGGAATATTTGCATATGCTTAAGGGAGTTTCTTAGGGATATACCAGAGTCTGAACAGGAAATTCATTTATGTCTCATAGACCTCTTACCCAGACAGCCCTATGAAAATTAATACCATTTTTTGGATATCTGTTTTGACTGTGACTCATCCCTAGAAGTCAAGTATAGAGTTTTTTCTTGTCTTCATTTTCACTTAAAAAGATTCTGATTAAGGGGTATTAAGAATTTGATATTGGAGGTTAGGGAAACTCAATCTGTATCATATTTAGGGATGTTGTTTGGCTCCCTAAATTCTTAGGAAGGTACAAACAAGATAACACATACACACACACACACACACACACACACACACACACACACACACACACACACACACTAGCAGTAATTTTAGTGCCCAAGAACCCAGAAGTGTAAGCAAGAATTTCTCAGAAAACAACTGGTATTGATCTCAATGTGTGAGCACTCTCTGTCCCTAAAGGTCTCCTAGGCCATAAAATTTAAATCTAAAAGCCTAAGAAATACAAGAAAACATAGTTATGAGTGCTGTTACTTGTAGTGCAACTAGCTTTACTTTTGAGTAAAGTTTGTAATACAGAATATACATACATATATATATATATTTAATGCAATATTTGAAAATGACTTCCTAAGAGGAAAACTGGATTATGCATACAAAGTAGTATTGAATACAGAGTTGTATCTTCTAGGATGTTGATGAACTCTTGAACTTTTGACTTTTGATTTTTTTAAATTAAATTATTCTCCTGGAGTCTGTCATGCCCCCAAAATTTACCAAGACATTTTTTCATCATAGAAGATCTGTGAGGAATCAACTTTTTAAAACATGAGGGAATAATTTTTTAAAGTATGAGGTGGATACAAAAATAACCATGACAGGCAAACTCTTTCAGTACAATTCTGGTATAGAAAAAGGTTCCTTATATTTGGAGAAGGCACAAAACTTTCAGTTAAGCTGTAATTTATTTTAAAGTAGATTTAATACATAGATAATTATTCCCACTCATGAAAACAGAACTAAAATATATGACTAGCTATTTTATGGCCATAATCAAAATTGATTTATTTAAAATATATAAGTACAGAAGTAAAATAAGAAAAATAAAATATGTGGTTGAATCAAATTTCTTCAATAATTTTTGCTATAGTCCTTCATTGTTTTGTGTTCATGAACTGTGTTTCCTATCTAAAGCTATATAATTTTTATTAAATTAATATTCAAGTATATTTATTCTTCTGTAAATTGGTTCAGTACTTAATACTTCATGTATATTTTTATATTGTTAAATATTGTTTACGTATTGATTTTTTCTTTTGTTTTATTTATTTATTTTAATTCCTGACCACAGTTTTCCCTCCCTCCCCCCCCTTCCTCCCACCCTCAGCCCCCCTCCTCATCCACTCATCCTCTGTTTCTGCCCAGAAAAGTGCAGGTCTCCCATGGGTGTCAACAAAGTGTGACATTACAAGTTGCTGCAGTAGGACTAAGCACTTCACCTTGTATTAATGCTGTGCAAGGCAATTCAGCACGAGGAATATTTTCCCACAAGCTGGTCAAAACATTAGGGACAGCACAGCCTCCGCTCCCATTGTTAGCCATCCCACAAGTAGACCAAGCTACAGAACTGTCACATATACGTAGAGGGCCTAGGTCAGTTTCATGTGTGTTCCCAGATTGTTGGTTCAGACTCTGTGAGTTCCTATGACCCAGGTTAGTTATTTCCGCTGTTTTTTTTTTTTGTGAGGTCTTTGGCTCCTCTGACACCCACAATCCTTCTTCCCTCCCATCCACAGATTTCCCCAAGCTTGGACTAATGTTCGCCTGTGGGTCTCTGCATTTGTCTCCGTCGGTTACTGGACGGAGGCTCTCTGATGACAATCGATGTAGTAACAAATCTGATCATGAAAGATTCCCAATTCCGGCAATGTATCCACTGTTGCCAGGAGTCTTAGTAGCTGTCAGCCTTGTGGATTCATAAGAATTTGCCTCACATCAGGTTTCTACCTGACCCCGAAGTGTTCCCCCCTTTCCAGCTATCTCTTTTAGTACTATCCCCTTCCATTCACCCCAAAGACCAACCCCTCAAGTTTCCATCCCCACCTATCCTCAGTCCATCCAGGACTTCTCTTATTTTTCCTTCCCAGGGAGATCCATGTTCCCATCTTGGGGCCTCCTTGTTACCTAGCCTATCTGGGTCTGTGGATTGTAGCATGATTATCCTTTACAGATAATATCCACTTATGAGTGAGTACATACCATATTTGTCTTTCTGGGTTTGGGTTACATCACTCAGGGTGATTTTTTTCTAGTTCCATCTAGTTGCCTTCAAATTTCATAATGTCATGGTAATTTTTAACAGCTGAGTAATACTCCATTGTGTAAATGTACCGCATTTTCTTTATCCATTCTTTGGTTGAGGGGTATATAGGTTGTTTCCAGTTTCTGGCTAATGTGAATAAAGCTGCTATGAACATAGTTGAGTAAGTGTCTTTGTGGTATGATTGAGCATTCCTTGGGTATATGTCCAAGAGTGGTATAGCTGGGTCTTGAGGTTGAGTGATGCCCAACAATCCTGTACAATAAAAGAACAGCCAGAGGTATCACCATTCTTGATCTCAAGCTCAACTACAGAGCTATAGCAATAACACAGCGTGATATTGGCATTAAAACAGACAGATGAATTAATGAAATCTAAAAGAAGATCCAGACATAATTCCACACACCTATGGACACTGATTTTTGGCAAAGAAGACAAAATTATACAATGGAACAAAGAAAGCATCTTCAACAAACGGTGATGCCATAACTGGACGTATGCATGTAGAAGAATGCAGATAGATTCATATCTATCACTGTGCACAAAACTCAAGTCCAAGTGGGTCAAAGACATCAACACAAATCCAGTTACACTGAAACTGATAGAAGAGAAAGTGGGAGAGAGTCTTGAACGCATTGGCACAGGAGACCACTTCCTGAATAAAACACCAGTAGCACAGACAGTAAGACTGACAATAAAATGGGACCTCACAAAACTGAAAAACTTCTGTAAGTCAGAGGACACTGTCAATAGGATAAAACAGCAGCCTATAAAATGAGAAAAGTTTTTCACCACCCCCACATCTGATAGAGGACTGATCTCCAAAGTATATAAAGAATTCAAGAAACTAGACATCAAAAAACTACATAATCCAGTTTTAAAAATGATATACAGGCCTAAGCAGAGAATTCAAAACAGAAGAACCATAAGTGGTGAAGAAATACTTAAGGAATGTTCACCATCCTTAGCCATCAGGGAAATGCAAATCAAAAGGATCCTGAGATTTCATCTTACACCTATCAGAATGACTAAGATCAGAAACAAAAATGACAGCCTATGTTGTTGAGGATATGGAGCAAAAGGAACATTCCTGCTTTGCTGGTGGGAATGCAAACCTGTGCAGCCACTTGGAAATCTGTACATCTTGATTTTTAAGGGCTATATAACATTTCTATATTTGTATACACTTGTAATTTATTTGGGCAATACTGTTAGTATATTTTCTTCCCCTAAGTTATAAGTATTCTATGTTAATAAATATTTATTGTATTTGTAATATCTCTTCAACACAGATTATGATTTGTAAATATATTGGGACAGAAGACAGAATTTTCTAGGTTAGTAGTACAGGATCAGAGACTAGAGAGCTGAGTTCAACCAAGGGCTCTAACCCTGGCTTGCTGCATTGCATTGGTCAATTAATAATCCCAACCATCCAATTCTGATCAAGATGCTGCGAAAATAAGTAAGTACAGCATTCAGATCTTCTTCCAATGTTAGCTACTTGTGCAAAGTCTATACTTGGTTTGGTAAACATTGTGTTGTTCAAAGTGGAGACACAAAACTTACATGTTAAGGAACTTAAGAAAAGTGTGAATTTACAGAAAACCTGACCAAATCTATTTGAAAATAGTCTATGGCTTCAGAGTTAAATATAATACCCTATTCCAAGGTTTTCATATGCAATTAACTATGAAGTATATATTACTAATTTCCTTATTATTTAAATGAGTGTGATTAAGCTATAAGAGTTTAAATAACTGGGCGTTGGTGGCGCACGCCTTTAATCCCAGCACTCGGGAGGCAGAGCCAGGCGGATCTCTGTGAGTTCGAGGCCAGCCTGGGCTACCAAGTGAGCTCCAGGAAAAGGCGCAAAGCTACACAGAGAAACCCTGTCTCGAAAAACCAAAAAAAAAAAAAAAAGAGTTTAAATAATCTCCAGGTCACACATTCAGCAGAGTCCTGCTTTGGCAGAATGTCTGAAGATTCACTTTGATCACTTGTACTACCTATTTAGTTAGTTATTCTCTAGTATATCCTATTTGTAGGAGGCATGGGGTCTTTGTACTCACAGATAAGCACTGGAAGAACTTGGGGTCTTAAGAACATAGGGTTGTTCCTTTGAGAACTGTTATCCATCAAAAAGTCCAGGAGACTAGGTGTAGTCTGGTGACCTTTGCACCATCTGTGTGACCAGAGACCTCACTGGACCCTTCGGCAAACTTATCATAACAAAGCTTATTATAAGCTTGTTTTTATTAATCAATCTACAGAACTTATCTTTTGGAAGGTGTCATATGTACATTACAAAGAGTTTTAATGTAGTCACGTCCCATTTTTATTTAGTTTATGTTACTCAAAGAGTTTTATGTATGTTTTATTGTACATTGATTTAATTATCAAATTATTTTCATCAAATTATGCTGTGCTTAAATAAACCTAAAATAAATCATTCAGGGTTAGAATCCAGAAGTCTGAACTAACACTGGCCACTGAGTTGTGCTGAAATGAGATGCTATACTAAACAAATTATAAATTATAAAGTAAGCTAATAGGTAAAAAACCAAACATATCATTTTCTGCAAAATACACAATAAAATCAGACTGGTATTTTTGTCTACCACTGCATTATAATGGATTCATTAATTTAAGCTTAAGATGGTCATAAGTATCCCTTTTACTCTTTTATTTTCTAACATGCATATTCAGACAAAAAGGTAACAAACCCAAGTGAGCTATAGACTTTAGGTTTTATAACTCACAATCCACAGCTTTGGAAACAACACTTCTTTGTTTGTTTGTTTGATCCTTTGGCAAAAAAAATGATTAAAAATTATTCCAAAGGTTATTTCACAAGGTTAACTAGAGAAAAATCAGTTAGAAAACACACACACACACACACACACACATATACATCAACACACATCCACACATATGTGAATATGGTGATATGTTATCTGTATACCCCAATAAAGCTATGTGAGGATCAGAGGAAAAAGAAAGCCACTATAGTAAACATAGAAGTCAGGCAATGGGAACACATGCCTTTAATCTTAGCATTTGGGAGGCAGAGATCCATCCGGATCTCTGGGAGTTCAAGGCCACACTGGGAGCAGACAGGCGTGGTGACACACGCTTTTAATACCAGCACTAGTTAACCATAGAGGTCTGGAGGTCTGTACAGACAGACAGGAAGTGATGTAGCTGGGTAGAGAGAGGAAGTGAGAAGGCAGAACAGAAAGGCTTATAGAAATGAGTATAGAGGAAGTAGGTCTCTTTGGAGGCTGAGGAGTCAGTAAGGTGAGGCTGGCTGTGGCTTGTCCTATTTCTATGATCTCTCAGTTTTTCACCCCAATATCTGTCTCTGGGTTTTTATTAATAAGACTGTTGAGCAATTCGTCTTACATGTGAACATACAAGGAAAGTAGCAGATATTGTTATAGCATTTTGAACAACATCTGTTTTAGTAGATCCTCCTTTCTTCGAAACTCCATCACCTCCTGATATTCCCTAATTTATCCCTGTAACCTTTCTTCAAGACTAATTCTACTTTTCATGTGCACTGTCTTCTTTTGCTCATCCCCTGGTCCTTCCTTATCACCTGTTTTTACCCTCTTTTGGTCCCTGGACTTATGAGTCCATTTGTATTGTTGCTTTATTCATATAAGCAAGGAAACAGGACAAGTTTAGGTGCCCATCAACAGAAGAATGAAAATGTGGCGCACACACTTTGAAATTTCATAACTATAAAGAAAAATTAAGCCATGAAATTTGCAGGAAAATGGATGGATTTGGAAAATATAATGTGAGGTAACCTAAATATATATATTCTCTCACATATTTTTGCTAAACTGTATTGTACACATGCGTATTTATAAGTGGGTGGAAATATGGGTAAAACATATTTTATAATCAAGAACAATTTTCAGTGTTCAAGAATATGTGATCAGATGTTTGTTTCTCATACAGACTCAAGCTGGATCACAATCTCATCTCTGATTCCATAGATACTCCTTTCTTGAAGGAGAAGGTAGCTTGATGACTTTCCAATACACTTTCTCTGACAGCTCCACTGAAATCTCATTCTCAGTGATACAAACACTTTCCCTTCAGTTTTTCCTTGATATCATCATGATGCCTGAATTATTCATACCAAACTACATCTGACATTTGTCCGTGAATTATAACTTTCTTAATTGATTAGGTTTGTAATCTTTGATTATTCATGACAAGAGTTATTTCACTTTCCCATCCTCATCATGACCCTCCCCTTCCCTCAATCCTCATTTCTTGCAGTTAATAAGCACAAAGTTTATGGAATATTTCTCAAGTTGTAGTATATCTATTAACACAAAAGTAGAAAGGCTTGTTATAAATAAGTTTTATATTGACATCCATGACTGATTATGCTCTCTAGTTTAATGAGATTTGTCATATATTTCTAGTAGATATATCATGGATGTAATTATGCTCTGTGGAGAATAATAGTTGTCTATGTGACACGAGATATAAACATTAGTATAGTTTTAAAACTTTTTATGAATTTTGCTAGATAAGAATGTCAAGATTAGAGAAATTTTATTTTTCAATAAAAGAGAAAATAGCATTTGTTTTAATGTATTCATAACCACTCATTGCACATGGTAATAGGCTAGTTATTATGTAATGGATTCATAAAATTGGAAATTGAATTGTTTCCTCTGGGATTATATTCTTATCTTACTTGAGGAATTACCTTCATATGGCCTATTTAATTTTTATTTATTATTATTGTATGTGTGTATGTGTGTTTATATATTGAGTGAGACCCTAGAGCTATGAAATGCATGTAGATGTCATAGGATATCTTTGTGAAGTTGATTCTCTCCTTCCACTCAATTACATTGGAATACAAAGAATGAAAAATACAGAAAGAGATTTTACAATTCTAAGAGTTTGATAAATATGTCCACATGTAGCCACTAGCCAATCAAAATATAAAACATGTCTAACATAATTCTTTTTCTTGTCAACACAGCATAGAGAACCCCACTCCATAGTCAACTGCTTCTCTGATTCTTATCAGAGAAGTTTTTCCTAATTCATATAAAAAATTGTACAGTGGAATCATCTATCAGGATAACTCATGTTCCCTGTGGTTCACTTTTGTGGAATAGTTTGTCAAAGAATATTTTAACTACAACACATTTTCTGTATAAAGTGCCATTCTTTGAATACTTCTCTTTTGATATGCATTTTAACTTTTCACCTTCATTGAAGCATCCATAAGCAATATTTGACAATTTTTTAGTGAATATATGTTTTTAATCTCTCACAAGTAAATATTTAAAAGTACACACACACACACACACACACACACACACACACACACACACACATACACACACAAATTTCCAAGGCTCCAGGAAGGAGTTCTGTCAAATGCTGTTCTCTGAGCTTGACATGACTACTCATGTATGAACTCACAGCAGCTATAGTAACCTACAGAAGGTTGCCAGATCAAGCATGACAACATTCCTGCATCCTTAGGCCCTACCCTTAGATAAGGAGCTACAGGAAGATGTTGGCTTATGGAGAAGGGAGAATCAATTTTCTTTGCGTGGGGGTAGCCATTGATAAGTTGGCCATGTCCCAGTGGATGACTCAAAATCCAAACCCATGTCATATGTAGACATCACTAATTGAACTCAAAGTGTGTATTGGGGAATTATTAGTCAGTGTGATGGTTTGAACAATAATGACCCCTGTAGGCCCACAGGAAGTGGCACTGTTAGGAGATATGGTCTTATTGGTGTGGGTGTAGCTTTTTTGGAGGAAGTGTGTCAATAGGGATGGGCTTTGAGGTCTCAGAAGCTCAAGCCTAGCCAGTGTGTCACATATACTTCCTGCTGCCTATTGACCTCAGTCATCTCTCCAACACCATGTCTGCTTTTGTGCCTTCATGCTTCCTGTCATAATGATAATGGATTAAACCTCTGAAACTTTAAGCCAGCCCCAATTAAATGTTTTCCTTTATAAGACTTGCCATGATCATGGTGTCTCTTCACGGCAATAGAAACCTTAAGACAGTCTGGGTACTTTAGAGAAACAGAATAATAGAAT
>CABHPH010159872.1:18881-39721 GCA_902168325.1 Peromyscus nudipes | reverse complement strand
TGGATAGGAATTTCCTCCTGTGGAGTGGGCATCAAATCCAGAGAGAAAGCGGTTGGTTACTCCTGTGACAGACCTGCCGCTGTTGTCCCAGGGGACGCACCTTGCCCCATTGGTCACTCTGATTGCACAGAGGCTCCACAACTGAATGAGACGGTTGATGTTGATTCTTCCCCCAGTAGACTGTATGACATCTTCCAGGACTACAAGATAGCAAGCTGATAGGAATGGATTCTTGATAGGGTTGATCAAGGTTGCATTTATGTATGATGCTAAAAACACCAGGCCTTAAATTCTGGTGCAATGTAGGCCACTAGCAGCACCCCATATTAAATGAGTGTTACGGATTGAATCTAAAATGTTCCTCAACAAGTTCACATTTTGGGTGTATTTTTTCCTAAGTGGATGGCTATAACACAAATCTTAAAAGGTCTTATAATAATAATAATAAAAACCCACAGCCAGATATTGGGGTGAAAACTGAAAGATCAGAGAAGCAGAGAGCAAGCCACTAGTTCTTACCCCTACGAAATCCTCCGCGGAAAGAAAGTGAGTTCTGTTTCCTCATGCCTTATATACCTTTCTCTGCCCTGCCATCTTACTCCCTGGGATTAAAGGCGTGTGTGCTTCCCAAGCAAAGGCATGAGATCTCAAGTGTTGGGATTAAAAGAGCCACCACACCTAGCTCTGTTCCCAGTGTGGCCTTGAACTCACAGAGATCCAGACAGATCTGTCTCGTGAGTGATAGGATTAAGGGTGTGTGCCACCACTGTCTGGCCTCTATGTCTAATTTAGTGACTGGCTCTGTCCTCTCATCCCCAGATAAGTTTATTAGGGTACACAATATATTGGAGTATACAATATATCACCACAGATGGCTATATCTGGGAAGGCTGTAGCCTTTAGGAGGCAGAGTCTGGATGGTGACCATAGGTCACTAAAGATGAGCCTATGAATGTTATAGTTGACTCTAGTTTCAACATGTCCTTGCTACTTCTTGGTCCTCCATTATATTGGGAGCTTCTGTCACATTTGTGGCCATCATCAACTGTGTCATGCCTTCCTCACCATGATGGATGGAAACTTGAAGTCATAAACTAAAGTAACCTCGCCCCCACCGCCCACATACACACAATTTGTTTCTGTCAGGTATTTTAATCACAGTAACTACATACCAAATTTCTGGTAACTGATACCAAAAATTAGTATCAGAGATGTGGGATCATTGCTGTTATTAAGTCTGGATGGGTGGTTCTTAGGTTTTTGGAATGACTATGGAAGGTTTTGGAACTATAGGTCAGAGAAGCCCCAGAATGCTGTAAGCAGAGTCAAATTGGGCATTCTATTGAGAGTGAGAGTCTTATAGCCCCAAATGGTGACAAAAATGGGGACAGTAAACTGTGCTCATGACGTTTCACATGGTAACGGACTAGAGAAATTCATGGTACATGCTGGTAAAGACTCTGGCTATCCTATATGAATTTGAGTGAAACCAAAGTAAAAGAAATGGTTTTATTTTATTGGTGGAGCAATGAAGGAAGTAGACCATTCAGGCTTTGGCGTGGTCATTGATCACTGCTTTCAGTGAGATTTAAAAGGAGTGAGAGCAAAAAGCAAGCAGGAAGTTTTAAAACCATGCTGTTAGGAGCACTGAAAGCGGTGGGTCGGGCAAGTGGGGACAAATCAGCTGTAATTGTTAAAGTGATTAGAGCCATTGAGGAGAATCTACACATGTCACCAGAGTGACAGGAAAGGTGCCTTTGGGTCTGGGCCCACCCCACCAGAGGCTCCATGGTACAAGGATGTAAGCTCGTATCAAAGAGGAGTGTCTGAAATGAGAGAGTAGATGGGATGCTGTGCTGCAAAATGGCTGCCTGGGGAAGCGTTTTCCCATGTTCAGCCATGCAGGTATGCAGAGCCTGTGAACTCTGCCCTGCCCTTTGTCCCACAGCAGGCTGTAACTTCTGAAATTGTGAGTCAGAACACACATTTCCTTCTATAAAGTGGCACTATCAAGTACTTGGGTTACAGTGATGCAAAAGTAGCTAACACACAAAAGTCACTTACAAAAGTCCTTGGAGCATAGTTAGTGCTGTGTGTGTGTTAGCTGTTATGAGTAGTAGGACTATTGTAATGTATTATCATGGCTATTGTTATTGGCTATTATTATTCAGTATTGGGCATGGGCAAAATAGGGCTATAGCCCCATGGAAAGCTAGCTGGAGTAACACAGTATGTGATCTTATTTTAATGGATGCTTCATATGCTTTACCCTATTTCTCTGGTTAGGTCTTTCATCTATCATGGCTATAATTATACATTTCATTTTTTTCCTATTTCTTGTCCTTCTTCTTCCATTTGAGTTTTAAACTCTATGAAGCTCAAGATGAAGTGTTTTATTGACAATCGCATGCCAAATTTCCAGTACAGTGCCTAGCAGAGCCAGCATTCAACACAGCATGGTGAATGGATGATAGTTGGGAATAGACCAGTCTTCTTCAAGGGCTCCAACTTCAGTGCAAGTAGTTGGAGAAGCCTGTAGTATTCGTGTGTCCCAGGTGAGAGGCAGAAGAAAAGGCTGAGCTCCCTTAGCCTTCTCATCTCCTGCTGTGGGTCTGCAGAACATGCAGCCTGACGACTGCATCACAGTGGCAGGTGGTTTTAGACCCCTAGATAAAGCAGCTTGAGGGGGTCCATGGGAAAGGGTGACAGCAACCCGCAAGTATCTGGAGTCTTCTGGTCAGCAGACTAAATGGAGCTGTATGAGAGGATCAAATAGACCCATTTTTTTTCTCAGTACCTTCAGACAAACTCCCCAAATCCTCTTCTTTAAGTCCCTATTGCTTTTCAATATCCAGGGAATGAAGCATAATCTCAAATGTGACCATTTCTAAACTCTACTGTATTCATGACAGAATAATTTTGAGCTATAGCTTGAAGACATAGGGATAGTAACTTTATAGGATCTGGGTTCTTAACCAGCTGGACAAAAATATCAAAGAGCCAACCATAGCAGCACATGGTATGTATCTGCCTTGTTGCTTATAAGATGGGATTTAGGGGTTGGAAAGATGGCTCAGTGGTTAAGAGCACTGACTGCTCCTCCAGAGGACCTGGGTTCAACTCCCAGCATCCATATGGCAGCTCACAACTGTTCGTAACTCAAGTTTCAGGGGATCTGAAATTTCCCATGGCAAAACACTAATGCACATTAAAAAAAAAAAAAAAAGATGGGATTTTAAAACATGGCAAGTCCTGGTCATTTCTTTCGTATCTAGGAATCTGTAGGACTCTAACTTAACACCTAGATATTCATGGGTTTGGAAGATGTGAGCCTGCTGAGCCTGAATCTACAGGGTCTTCTTTCAGTATGAATTCACACAAGTACCCCTTGTTTGGGCTATGAGAGAAAATGCAAGGGAGAGTTTTGCTACAGTGGCCTTGACACTTAACCATACTTTATTCCTGAGGAGGAAAGGATGAAGGGCTTAGAATGAGAGGTCAGAAGTAGTCCCTTGATCCTTTTGTAATTAATGATCGGCCTGACAATGTCTTCATGAATATAAAAGGTCAAGGAACCAAGGTTCTCCTCCAGCCCGTGTACCTCCTATCACCTCATTTACATATGCACATGCACACATCTGTCCTGACAAGCACACTGTCGGCACCTCATACTCATATGCACATATTTGTCCTAATGAGCATATTGTAAGACATCTAAGGTAGCTACTACTTCAACATCTGTGACAGGCTATATATGTTTACACCAATATCTCCCACACCACATACGCTTTCAGAACATGGCATTCCTTCATCAGTAGATGGGGTCTGTGTCTCTACTTCTTAAGAATAGGTAGGACATTGACTACTTTAACTGAAAGAGTAACTCCTGGATTCCAAGGATAGGTCACAAAATGCCATACCGTTTTGATTGGGACACTCTTTTGGCAACTCAACAACAAAGTCCAAGTAGCAGCGAGGAGGCCGCATGCAGAGGAACTGAGACCTCAGCCCCACAACCCTAGCTGAGCTTTCCCATGAAATGGGACAGGCATTGACCTGGTTGTTGTGTGGCCGTGTGTATTAGTCATCTTTCAATCGCTATAATAAAATACCTTATATGATGCATTTATTAAGAAAATGGTTCATTTTCTAAATTCCAGTCCATGCCTGACTGGGCTCATCATTTTGGGCCTATGGTAAGGCAGGAGCATCTGATGGATCAAAACTGGTTCTATCACACATCAAGGAGGAAAAGAAAAAGAGGAAGAGGCTGTGATCTGTAATCCCCACTGGGGTATACGTGCAATGACCTAATAGCCTTCCACCAGGCCCTACTTCCCAATAATATCACCCCAAAGACTAGGCTGTTAACACATCATGGTCCATTTAGCATCCTAACTATGGCAAGAGCCAACTAGAAAGCATGTCAATCATCCTTTTATCAAGATACCACAGCTCATGCTTCATAAAAAGGAGACAATACAACCCTTCCAACCTCTGTTCAAGCTTCAGAGTTGAGAATAAAATAAGTGAGTAACATTTTCAACCAACTTGTTTTGGGAGTACTTTCCTGTTGTGCTAGCTAGTTTTTGTTTGTTTTGTTTTTTGTCAACTTTACACAAGCTAGAGTTATTCAGGAAGAAGGGCTACTATCTGTAGATGTAATTCTGAATGGTCTTATTAAATAAGAAACACGGAGCCAAATGCAGAGTTAAAAGCCCAGAGATCGAGCAGCAGCTGAGAATTAAGACCACCTTCTTACCCCTCGCTGTCGCTGTCAACCTTCCCCTCAGAAAGAGACCTACTTCCTGTGTGTCTGTATTTTTATTGACTTTCTGTTCTGCCTTCTCATTGGTCATAAACCCAACCACATGACCTCCTCATCACTGCCTGTCTATACAGACCTCCAGGTCTCTATGGTTGGTAATGAGATTAAAGGCTGTCTTCATGCTGGCTGTGTCCTTGAACACACAGATATTCTGCCTGTCATGTGATCAGGATTAAGGGTGTGGGCTACTACTGCCCCACTTCTGCTAAATGACTGGCTATTAGCTCTGATCCCCAGGCAACTTTATTAACATACAAATAAAATCACATTTCAGCACAAATAAAATACCACCATAACTATCAATGGAGAAGATGTCTCTATAAGATTGATTTATAGGCAAGTCTGTAGTTCATTTTCTTAGTGATTGATGTGTGAGGGACCAGAACACTGTGGGTGCTGTCACCCCAGGGCTCATGTTCCTAGGTGCTATAAGCAGGCAGGCTGAGCAAGCCATGTAGGGATAAGCCAGTTAGCTGCATTCCTTTATGGTCTCTGCTTCAGTTCCTACCTCAAGGTTCCTGCCTTGAGTTCCTGAACTGACTTACCTGAATTATGAACTATATGCCATAAGATGGAATTAACCCATTCCTCCCCAAACTGCTTTTGGCTGTGGTGTTTTATCACAGCAAGAGAAACCCTGACAAAGACATCTATGCAGAAATATAGGAGACTTAATATCTAGTCAATATAAGTCTTAGAGGCAGAAGCATCATAGAGGCAGTGTGAGACTGGAGTAAGGCATCTTACTGGATTGTATGAATGGACTTGGGTATGGATAATGATGAATCTTCTGTCCATAAAACAGACCCACTACTGTGTGACTTCCCACAATCAGCATGCTATCTTCAGCTCCAAGTTTCAATAATAAAAGAAAGGGGGTGGGGAGGATCCTGCAATTAGGTCTATAACTAGAAACCTTGTAAAAGGAATTTCACTCTGCTAGAGATAATGGATGAAGTGCGAATGTCAGGCCTGAGCTTAAAATGACTTTGTAAATCTTTTGGAGCACCACAGTGGGTAAGAACCCTCCTTTTTCAAATACCCTCCTCTTAGTTGTCAAATCCTGTCAGATAGTTGGTCCAAAGCTATCTGTAATGTTCCACTTGTAAGTTGTCTGCCTGGGCCATCATTTTACATCTCTCTCCCTTGCTTTCACGTGGCCTTTTAGGCCCTGGAGGCTTTTATGGATCAAAACAGTCATAGAAATAGACGTTGAAAGCATCGCTACAGGTGGATTAGAAACGATGCCATGGGCCATTACAGCGGGTGATTTGGGAAGCTCATTGGAAATCCCAGGAGCATCCCAGGTTCACCCCTCTGCAAAAACCAGAGACTTTGGGGAGGTGTGGAGAAATTGGGAAGAGGGGAATCCATACTGAAGGATGCCCCTGCATCAACATTGAGTCATGCTGGTCCTTATCATTGTAATTTTGATACAAGTATGCAGCTGAGGCCTCTACCTGCCTGCTCTTTCAACTTAAATCATCATTGTGATCTGTTGGTTTTGTCCAGGTAATTTTCAAATTCTCCTTAATTATTATCTACAGGAAGTCCTCTCCCCACTAACATACATATACTAGATACTAGATACTATATATTATAAATACACACACACACACACTACCCTAGGGTGGAAATTGTTGGTAAACTTTGACTATATACATGTACATGTTCATGTGTGTGCAGGTACATGTGTGTGTACATGTTCATGTGTGTGTGCATGCATGCAAAGGCCAGAGGTTGAAGTCAGGTTCTCCCTCTGTTGCTCTTCGCCTTATTTTCTGTCTGGGTTTCTCACAGAACCTGGAGCTCTGGAGCTCGTGAACTCACTTAGAGTGTCTGGCAAGCACGCCCCAGGGATTCACCTGTCTCTGCCTCCTCAACGCTGGACTTATGAGCATACCACGCCAGGTATGACGGGTTCTGAGGATGGAACTCAGGTCCTCATGTCTGCATAGCAGTCACTTTTTTAAAACCATCATTCATTATTCAATTTAATAAAACAAATAGTTCAGCTTTTATATAGGTATTTTCTGTCTTTTTTTAAAATATATTTCAATATTTTTAAAAAATTTATTTATTTTGTTTACATCATGGCCACAGTTTCCCCCTCCCAGTGCCTTCCTCTCACCCCCCATCCACAGCCCCCAATCCAATCCAATCCTCCTCCTTTACTGTTCAGGAAAGGGCAGGTCTCCCTTGGATATCAACAAAACATGGCATATCAAGTTGCAGTAAGACTAAGCACCTCCCCATGTATTAAGCCTGGGAAAGGCAACCCAGTATGAGGAGTGGGGTCCCAAAAGCCAGCAAAAGAGTCAGAGACAGCCTCTGCTCCCATTGTTGGGAGTCCTACAAGAAGACCAAGCTACACAACTGTAACATATATGCAGAGTGCTGAGGTGAGTCCCGTACAGGCTCCCTGGTTGTTGGTTCAGTCTCTGTGAGCCCCTATGAGCCCAGGTTAGTTGATTCTGTGAGTTTTCTTGTGGTGTCCTTGACCCCTCTGGCTCCTACAATCCTTCCTCCCCTTCTTCTGCAGAATTCCCAACATAATACAAGAGATGGAAGAGAGAATCTCAGGTGTTAGAGACATGATAAAAGAAAGAGATTCATCGGTCAAAGAAAATGTTCAATCTAAAAAAATTCCTAACACAAAACATCCACGAAATCAAGGACACTATGAAAAGGCCAAATCTAAGAATAATAGGATTAGAAGAAGGAGAAGAATCCCAGCTCAAAAACCCAGAGAATATATTTAACAAAATCAAAGAAGAAAATCTTTCCAATTGGAAGAAAGACATGCTTATAAAGGTACAAGAAGCTTACAGAACACCAAGTAGATTGGGTCAGAAAAGAAAATCCTTGTGCCATATAATAATCAGTACACCAAAGATACAGAACAAAGAAAGTGTCAAGGGAAAAAGGTCAACATACAAAGACAGACCTATTAGAATCACACCTGACTTCTCAACAGAGACCCTAAAATCCAGAAGGGCCTGGCCCTGGTAAGAGACCACAGATGCCAGATCAGACTACTATACCCAGCAAAACTTTCAATCACCATAGATGAAGAAAACAAGATATTTCATGACTAAGTCAAATTTAAACAATACCTATCCACAAATCCAGTCTTATTGAAGGTACTAGAAGGAAAAAACCCAAGGAAGTTAGCTACACCCACAAACACAGGCAATAGATAATTTCACACCAACAAAATTCAAAGAAGGGACACACACACACACACACACACACACACACACACACAAACACTGCCATCATCACCACCAGCACCAACAACATCAAAATAACAGGAATTAACTATCAATGGTCATTAATATCCCTCAATAGCAATGGACTCAATTTGCCAATGAAAAGACACAGGCTAACAGAATGGATAGGAAAATAGGATCCATCCTTCTGCTCCAGGCAAGCACTGTAACAATAAAACTCTCTCTCTAGCACCTTCACAAACCTTTAAAAGTGTAATATACATATAGAAATGTGTACCTGAAGGACATATGCAGTTCCACAGAAGGACACAATCACATAACCATATCTGAGGTCACAAAGTAGCTTTTCCAGTGCCCCAAAAGCTCCCTTCACATCCCCTCCCAGTCACATTTGACCCCTGCTGCAACATGAGTGGTCGATACTCTACAGAGTAGAATCCCATGTTCAGAACTGTATCACCCTTAAGCCATGTTCAAGGTTACACAGAGCCCTTGTCTCCTCCTCTGTCATATCATTTCTCCTCATTTTCAAAGCATGGGATGCCATCCTGAGGATTTTCCTAAATCCAGTGGAGCATGATTGGTTAGCAGAGACTGAATCTTTAGGTCTGGAGGGGATGTTAGAGATAGCATACCACTCTAGTTCTCTCAAGTTATAGAAATAATGCTGTCTCAGGGAGTCCAAGTGGGTCACTTTTGATCACACAACTAGGTAATGAGGTTGAGGCTCATAACTCTCTCTATTACACAGCAATGCCTACCTACCTACCTTCTAACTCACCTATGGAAGGAGGAATGGACAAACCAACTCCCTCCCATACCTGGGATGCTATCCTTATGAGAAGAAGGTAGACCAACGATGTTCTCCCAGCAGAGTCCAGCCCTTCCCCTGAGTTACAAAGAGTTTCTGAGGACCGTTTGACAGAGCTTGCTGTACTCATTCATGCGTTTGTTCTCTCATTGACTCAGTCCTCTGCATTTCCCGAGTGTCTATAGAATACATATTTTATGCTGGTGTCATTCTATTTTCTGGAGGTACATGCACCAATAAATAAAAATATAGTGTGTCAAGATGGCTCAGCAAGTAAAAGCGTATGCTGCCAAGTCTGATAACTTGAATTCAATTCCCTGGGACCCATACAGTCGGAAGAGAGAACCGACTCCCAAAAGTTGTCCTCTGACCTCTTCATGGGTGCCATGGCACATGTGTGCACCCCCCACAACAAACAATAAGTACATAAATGTAATAAAAATTTTAAAGGAAAACCCATGTCCTCATCTAGCTTACATTTTAATAGAGTCAAGAAATAAGACAAGTCAGAAACTATATACTGAAGGAAGTAGCGGCTAGAGTTCTGGGAAAACCAGAGCAGAGAAGGGAACACAGGGGGCTAAGCAAGCTAGGGTCTCACTGAGGTAGTGTTTTGATTTGAATGTTACACTAGTTGGGGCTCTCCAGAGGAAGAGACCAGTAGAATATAAACAGTATAAGGATAATTGGATTGACTTACATGATAGGGGCCAGGTAGTTTAGGAATGGCAGTCGGTGTGCTGGAGAGGCAGAGACCCCAAGAGCTGCTCAATCCAAGCAGCTCCATGTCCCAGCAGCCCCAGCCTGGTTGGACGGCAGCCGATGATGGCAGCAGCCACTGACCCGGTGAGAAAGGCGCCGGCCCACTCACTCACACAGCCTGCCCTGGCTTCCTTCCATCACCAGCTCCATCAGCCTTGTGTGCCGTCTGTCAGTCATTACTGAAAATGCCCCCACAGACACACAGTGCCCTAGACTGTAGATGAATTGCTAAACCGTCTTATTAAATAAAAAACTCGGAGCCAGCTATAGGGGTGAAAACCTGAGAGATCAGGGAAATAAGAAAAGCCACAAGCTAACCTCACTTCACCGACACCCCAGTCTCCAAAGACAGAGAGAGACTTACTTCCTGTATACCCACGCCTTTATGACTTTCTGTTCTGCTCCCTCATTTGCTCTCTCAGTTCAACTACATCACTTCTTCTTTCTGCCCAGCTCTGTCACTTCCTGTCTATCTGTACAGACCTCCAGACCTCTATGGTTAGTACTGGGATTAAAGGCCTGTGTCACCATGCCTAGCTCTGTTCCCCAGTGTGGCCTTGAACTCACAGAGATCCAGACAGATTCCTGTCTTCCAAGTGATAGGATTAAAGGCATGTGCTACCCCTTGCCTGATTTCTATGTTTACTTATAGTGGCTGGCTTTTTCCTCTGATCCTCAGATAAGCTTTATTGGGGACACAGTATATTGGGGGTCACAATACATCACCACATTCCCCTTTATGACTAAAATTTTAAAAAAGTTATAAGAAAAACTATATACATTAAGTACAATAATTATATATAATATATACAAGCAATAAATACATCAACAATGTCTAGTCCATTTGCATTTGACAAATTCAGAAAAAATATTCCATTATCTATCCTATTTTGGTAAGTCCTAAATGTACCTAATTCACTTTCTATCCTAACTTATATTACCAACAGAAAACTACCTTATGATATCTTTCAAATTTATACACTTTAACCCTCTTAGTGAGTTTCTTTTCTGAAATTTCTTAACGAGGAAAGCTATAACTACAACTATCTAATCTTCAACTCCCTCAGAGACCCCTCTTAGTCCAGTCTAGCTGACAACCAAGGACACAAATGCAAAATGCTTTCCCAACCCCAGGCTCACGTGTTAAAGCTTATGCCCTAGCTGGTGTTACTACGTTGGGAAGCTCTAGACACTTTGAGAGGTGAAGCCTACCTGGAGAAAGTGGGTGTCTAAGTGTAGGTCCTTGGCATTATCTTGCCACTGGCCCCCTTCCTGCCTCTCTGTGGTGATATTTTATCTGTGTACCCCAATAAAGCTTATCTGAGGATCAGAGGAAAAAGCAGCCACTATAAGTAAACATAGAAGTCAGGCAATGGTAGCACATGCCTTTAATCCTATCACTTGGAAGACAGGAATCTGTCTGGATCTCTGTGAGTTCAAGGCCACACTGGGGAACAGAGCCAGGCATGGTGGCACATGCCTTAAATTCCATTACCAGTTAACCATAGAGGTATGGAGGTCTGGACAGACAGACAGGAAGTGACAGAGCTGGCAGCAAGAGGAAGTGATGTAGCTGGGCAGGGAGAGGAAGTGAGATGCAGAGACAGAAAGGCATATAGGCATGGGTATACAGGAAGTAGGTCTCTTTGGAGGCTGAAGGCTGGTAAGGTGAGGTTGGCTGTGGTTTGTCCTATTCCTCTGATCTCTCGGTTTTAATCCCAATACCTGGCTCTGTGTTTTTTATTTAATAAGACCGTTTAGCAATTCATCTTACATCTCTCTGCTTCCTGTCCAGAAGGAATATACTCCTGTCAAAGTGATGGTTTGCTGATGCCCATGGGTCCAGGAACCATGGACTGAATCCTTTGAAAATGTAAACAAGATAAGTGTGTCCTCTCTTTAAGTTGTTTCCGTCTGGTGTCTGGTAACGATGATAAAATCTACTGGTGAAGGTGGCATAGAATCCAATCCTGAAGTGGGTAATGGGGAAGCTGGGATGGTATCTGGGTGGAAAGCACCCCAGCAGAGAAGCCAATATGACTCCAGGTGGGTGAACAGTAGGAACAAAGGGAAAGTAGCAGAAGAGGTTGGCAAGGAAGAACCAGGGAGCCAGGACGTGCAGTCTTGTGGGTAATCACCAGAGCGCATGCTGCTATGTGTAAAGCATGTCACTGAGAGTTTATGCCAAGGACTGCCATACAGTGAGTAATGGCTAAAGGGAGCACCTTGTCAGCTCCATCGAGTTGGTTTGAAGAGATACCTCAAGGTGGAAGCAGGGGTTCCTGCTAGTTGTGGATTACAATATCATGGAGGAAAAATTGGGGGGATTAATTCTGTCACAATGAAAGTGGTGAGCAGTATTTAAGGTGGGGTTCATTTCAGTCTACCGGTGATTGGTTACCACAAAGATGAGTGAATCCAGATGCAGTGGTAAAGGAAAGCTGAGATGCTTTACTGCGGCTCACATGTTGAGGGACGGTGTCTCTTCCCGAATGCAAAGGCCATGGCGATGCTGACAGCCGCACGGGGAACTGGCGTCCAGTGTCACCTGAGCTGATTCATTCACTATCTTCTTGGTCTTCGGAATGCCTGCATGCTTCACATACCTGACTTTCATGCTGTGAAAAACCCACACAACAAAGGTAGGTCGAGGCACAGCAAGTCCACCAGAAAGTCCCCGCAGAATCCAGCTCTTGGTGATTCCAGTCCAGGCACAGAAACGAAGACAGAGATTTGGACTTCCAAGTGTCTTTTCCCTCAATCTCATCCTTTATAAAACCCACAAGGTGAGGTGGTTTTAGATTTACCCAGTATTAAGAGGACTGCAAACAATTTCTGTGGAAATTTCTCTTCCAGATATACTTGGACCACGGCTCCGAAGATATTTCACAGAGAAAAAGAGATCAAGATTGCCTGAGCATGCCGGCATTTCTTTAAAGTATCCATGACTGGGAAAGAAATAAACGTTGGGTAGTGAGCACCATCAGAAAGCCCCAGTTGATGCTTGTGAGACCTCAGATGTGGAAGCCAGTTCCCTCTCCCACAGCAAAGGGCAGTAATGAAGCTGCAAAGGTGAGCTGGGCAGAGAGGAGCTAGTTGGAGGGGAGCCTGATGGAGGGGAGCTGGTGAGGCTGATGTGCCCTCTCTACTAATGAGCAGCGTGACTGGCAGAGGAGGATGAGTAAGTGGAAATCTCACCCTGGCTTGTAGTTCTGAAAGGTAGCTTTCTTTCCATCAAAGCAGTGATGTGCAGCAGATGATACACACAGCTGTAATAGGGCCCAGGAGACTTTACCGGAGCTAAACAGAACCCTGGATTTGAGGGCAGCTGGAGTTTACCTAATATATCCTACTTCCTTCAGAATGTGGAAGAACAAAATTATTTATACTACTTATCAACAACACCATCAGAAAAAAATAACATACGGCTTATTGCCATTTATTGAGGGGCTCCTGGACCACACACTGAGCTGAACAATTTATATACACCATGGTGGCCATTTGCTACATACTTTGCAGTGTGTTTATTGTCTTACACACTGGCTTCTTCAACAGCTTTTGCTTTGAAAGAGCACCCTGTCTTAGGCTAGAGAACTGCCCTTATGTGGCTAGAGCATGTTTATCTGATCTCAAGTGCTTCTAACAGTGCCCGAGAATTGATAGCCCTTCAGATCAGCCCCTACCTAATGACTTAGAAGGGTGGGAATGTAAACACCTTAGTAGACTGAATCCTCCAGCTCCCTTCTGCCTCTGTGAAGTTGCTACATTCTTCTTCAGGGTTAAGATAAAGATACTCCCCAGGCTTGATGTCTCACTCTTCTGGGTCCTCCTGGCCCTGGCTGTCTTAGTTTCCAAGCCTGCCCTCTCTTTTCACTCATGAAATATCCTGACAAACAGTTTCCACATTGAATTGATTTCAGAGTTTGCTCCAGGGGGACTAGTCTTGTGAGATCTCCATTCCCACCCCCATGCAGCTGGCAGGATCAACCCCATTTCAGAGACTTGGAAACTTTGAGTGGACATCAGTAGCTAGGACATACCTTGGCTTTCAAACTTGTCCTTTCTCTGCTCTATTGTACTGATTATGTGACATAACTTGTCTTATGATTTTACCTTATGCATGTCTTGGGAATCCCCAAATCCCTTGGCTTATGAGGACTTGGTGACTGGTCAAGCATAGGCTCATCCCAACACAGAACCTGAAGTAAAGATGGTCTTCATGTCATCTTCCTGAGCTATATATAATGCAGTAGATTAAAGGTACCTGGTTCTTTGACATTCTTCTCGCAGAAGGCTGGAGCCTAGTGCCTCTCTCCTTAAATCTTGGCGAGCCTACAGTATCTGTGACATAAGAACTTGGGAGGTGTGATCTGAAACTAGCATTTGGCTTAGTATGGCTAAAATACCCGTGTGAAAAGCAGACCTGTCCTAGCACTGCGAGAAGCCCCAGCTAGCCACTGAAGAGTTCATGAGGAGACAAAGATGTCTAACAGCCTCTAACCTTTTGAGCCATCCCAGCTGGGTCTTCTGCATCACAGAACAGGGACAAGTCATTCGTACCAGGCCTTGTCTGAATTCCTGACCCACAAAATCCATGATCAGAAACCAAAGAAACTGTTTAAATGGCACTAAAGGTTTGGATAATTTATGTATCAACAGATGACTGTTCATACCCAGACATGTGGATTGGTGTGGGAAGCACCTGGGCTGCTCCATAACCACTGGCACCAAGCATCCTCTGCATTTCCACACTGCCCTTCTACCTGCCTTCTTCCCAAGCTTCCTCACCCTGGCCTTGAACTTGGGAAAAGATGAACTCTTTTGAGTGTCATCCACTTACATCTGACCTTTAACAGAACACTTGATCTGAGACAGGAGACTATTTGGAATCAACTAATCTGGTATAAACTGGTTCTGGAGTCAGTGTCCTCTCAGCAACAAAAATCTTTCTCTTTATACTTTCTTGTTACCCTATAAATTATCTGACTATTGTGGATGGTACTCTAGTACCAGGACACAATGAAACATGTTCTCATTTGAACAAAAAGGCACTATGTAGGTATTTCAGTCTCTCTTAACTTTGCCATTCCTCCACCTTGGACAAAACACAGCTTCTCCAAGCTTACTGTCCTAGCTTCTGAAATAGGATCGTTGGTTCATGAAGCGTTTTATGGCCTTCCTAGGATAGTGGCTTGCTCTGAGGGCTGGCTTTTGTGGCCCTCTGCACATACTCATGCTATAAGTCACCCCACATCTGTCACACACACATGGGAGTCCTCTTCTGTAGCACAGACACTGTGCAGAAAGCCCGGTGTAGGCTGTGAGCTGGGGATGAGGCAGATCTTGGTTTGCCATTTACTACCTGAGTAACCTTGAACAAAATATTTACCTCTCAAATACAAATTCTACTTCCACACAAAATGAAGACTTCCATGTTTACCTTGGACAGTTGAAGGTAAGGACAGCCGAGGACCGAGTTGAAGAAAGAAGAAAAGCAGGGACGGCTAATATTCTTAGCCTGAAAACTTTGCCTTTGTAAATAATTCATGATGCTATTTACTTCTACTTACATTTAATCGGTCTGAAGCAAAAATTATGACCCTATAAACAGATGGCTTAAAGAATTCTATCAATTACTGCACTCAAAGTCAAAGGGCACACTCGCTTTGAGTTCACAGGAAAGCGAACACTTTGCAAGTCACAGATTAAGCCATACAGCACAGAGCTTCTCCTGACGAACCCCAGCCTGCCAAAGAGGCAAGGATATCTCATGCAGGCCTGGCAGACTTCCTCCAGCTTTGGTCTGAGGTCATCTTCTCCTCCTTCAAAAGCTTTTGAAGAAATGTCAACAGAGAAGCAGGTCTCAGACATTTCCACAATCTGCCCAGTAAGCTGGGGCAAGATAAGCCTCCTTCATCTTAAGATTCCTATGTCAGCTAGCAAAACCAGGCTCAGCAAAATCTGCTTCATTGCCAGGCGAGAGAGGAGCCAGGATCCAGGGGCTGGATGAGGGTGCCAATCAGCATGATTGGCCTCAGTAACCCAGCCCTACTTGATCTGCTCAGCACTTGGCCTCTGAGTTTGCCTTATCTTGTTGCTAAGCTCCACCCCCAACTTTCTCTAAGGGTGTCAGAGATAAGGCTCATTTTTTCTCACCCTTCTAACAAAAAAGAAACTTCAGGGAGGAAGGGAGAAGAGGGTTTGTATGGGTTTATAGTTCCAGGGGAGATGGTCTATCATGGTGGGAAGGCATGGAGGTGAGAACATCAAAGTTGATCACAGTGCACCAGGAGGTATAGAGAGAGATGAGCACTGGACCTCAGCTCACTTTATCCTTTTTCTGTTTTATTTAGTCTGAATTCATAGGGAAGTGAACACTTTGGATGGTCCTGCCCATATTCAGGTCTTCTCTGTTCAGTTAAACCTCTCTGGAGATGCCTTCACAGATAGATTCAGAGGTCTGTCTCCCAAATCTCATCACGTTGACAATGATGGTTCACCATCACATCATCTCAAAGCACATTACCAAGACAGCTGTCTAGGTATACTGAATGACTGAATGAATGATGAAATGAATGAATGTGTAGAGTGCACAGGCTAGCTTTTGTTTATTCCACCACCAACATTGCCTCTCCCTCGCACCTCTTGAACTTGTTCTGAAGTGTAGGGAGAAAACACAAATTTTAAAGTCCTTGCCATCTATACTCTGTACCTACCATCACTTTTTTTTTTTGTGAGTTCCATTTTATGAGGAAGAAGAAAAGTGAAAAAGCAGTTCACCCAAGCTCCCAGACAATGGGGTGATAACCGCAGGACCCAAACACTTCAAAACGTCCAGGTCTTTCTGCTCTATGGTAGCATTTCTCAGCATTAGGGGAGGTGCCAGTTGGTAGAGAAGCAAAAAGGACGGGGTGTGTGACCCTTAGTCAAACTATGTGTCTGTTGAATGGCACCTAAGCCACTTTAGATAGATGAGGCCTCACTTCCTGTTCCAGAGACTCTAGAATACAGACAACCAGTCATCCCACAGAGCTTTCCTGGGCAACCTCTACACCCCTGGCACCGCCCGAGACAGATAAATCTGTTCTCCAGTTGGCCCTGGAGGAACTGTTGACAAAAGTTCCTTGGCCTCCTTTTCAGGGAATTATTAAAAATGAATCTGCAGAATTTGTGTTTGCTACAGAAGCATGGGGGAAAGCACTGGCTGCAGAGGTGGAGATCCGTTTGGAATTTTAATTCACACCAGAGGAATTTAACTACACACCAGAGGGTGTAGTCATCACCACATGGAACAATAATTAGTAACCAGAAGAAATGTCTAAAAATAGCATCAGAGGCTGGTAAGGAGGAGTCTGGAGAGTCCAGATTGTTGGCACACACATGCTTGTACCATTTCTCTCCATCACCATGGACCCTCAGGTCAAAGCATCCCAGAGCACAACCTAGCAGATTTCTGCTTGGAGGGAGTTTCAAGGTCCTAAGTTGAAAGACAACTGCATGTTTGCAGAAACAGCATGTTGAGATACATAGTGAAAAGCTTCCCATGGAGGACTTACATTTAAGAACAAATGGAAAAAAATACTCACAAATGATGTATAAATATTAATCTCAAAATATTGAGATTTGGAGGCTGTGGATATGACTTAGTAAAAAAAAAAAAGCTTGTTGTGCAAAGATAGGGACCTAAGATCAGGTCCCAGCACTCATGTCAAAAGCCAGGCCCAGCTGCATGAATCTGAAACCCCTGCACTGGGAAGGCAGAGACAGGAGCATCCTTGGAGCTCAGTTGGCCTCGATGAATCAGTAAGGCCCAGATTAAGTGGGAGACTCAGCCTTAAAAAACATGTAAGTGTGTAATAGAAGAGAACATTCAGCACTGACCCCTTGCCTCCACACATATGTACACATATGCAGGTGTATCTGTGCACACATGTACACACACACACACACACACACACACACACACACATACACCACTTATCTAGCACATCAAGGTCCTTGAGACTTGACTACGTGTGGTGAGGGAATGAAGAGAGAACAGACATACAGATACACCGACACCCAGTTATCCATGTACAGAGAAGCTGGGATCACGTGAGCTGTGCTAACTCTGATGGAGCACACCTACAGCAACTGGGAACGTGCTGCTTTTACTCTGCACAGCGCAGAGGGGAGGAGTTACCCGGTCTCAGTAGGAGCTTTCTGTGAGCAAGCAGCCTCAAGCTGTAAACATCCATGAAGAGCAAGATGCAACTGTAGTTTTTACTCATACTGCCAACACTCATATTCAGATCAGAGAAAGGCTTTGACAAATTCCCATGGGCCTGAGGCCTTGATCCTTGACAGGGCTGTGCCCATTTCAACAATACACTTCACTCAAGACTTGCTCACCGCCCCAGCCCCAACAGGTATACACACAGAGAATGAGAATTATAGTCCCACTAAGCTTCCATATGAACCAAAGTATCTGTTAACATGGTAATGAAAGATAAGTAATTTCCAAATATTTTATAAAAAGACAAAAGGGGCACTAGGTTTTTCTGTGTGGCTCCATAATATTTGAGTTTGCTTGAAGGCTGAGTTAATCTTGAGTGAATCATGTCTATTTTCGAGATCTGAAGGTGGTGATGGTGGGTGGACTCAGATAGAGAAGGAGAACAGGGTCCTTTTTGCAGAACTAAATGCTGATGCTTATAAGACCTGAATATCCTGAGTGAAAATGAGGAGTATTAAAAGCATGAGACACCAGCTCTCCCAAAGAATTGTGAAGCTCAAAAATTCACGTTTGGGTCAACAAGCACCATGGCCACCACCTTGCACATCTTTCCAAGGATTGCCCAAAGGTAAAGCTTTGAGGGCCTCTGAGCATCACTTAGACCTCCTACAGCCTCTCAAAATATTCTGTCGGGGTGATGAGTCTGGCAGGGGGAACAACTGTGGAGAATAAGCCAGCATTACACCCAGAGCCCAAACCCTGGCATTTTAAGATGATTCTAGAGTCTGTCTGATCAGTGTGTCTAGGACTGAGACATTCTGGTCACAGGGACAGACTTTCAGTGGTCTGACAGAAAGACAAGCAGGGTAAAGAACTCTGTTGTTCTGCAATGGTCTTGTGCTGCTGCTGCTGCTGGTGGTGGTGGTGATGATGGTGGTGATGATGATGTTGTTATTGCTGCTCCTACTCTTCCTCTTCATCTCCCTCTTCCTCCTTCCCCTTTCTTCCTCCTCTTCCCCCTCCTTCCTCTTCCTCTTCCCCCTCACCTTCTCATCTTCCCCCTCTTCCCTATTCTCACCCTCCTCTTCCTCCTCCTTTCTTCCTCCTTCTTCTCTTTTAAACTTTTTAATTAGGAAAAATTTCAAAATATAGAAAAGTAGAAATGTTAGTGCACTGAACATCATTTGCCCATCCCTCTAATCCATTACTATCAACATTTTAACCCAAGCATCCTGTCCATTTCTCCTTCAATTTTTAGATAAATCATTCCAAACCATTCCAAATCAAAATAAACCACAGACACCTGATGGTTTAACACACATATCCAAAAGAAAAGGGTATTCTCTTAGAAAACTGGAAACTCTTTAGCACTGTTACCCACTTTGTAGATGAGGAAATTGCTCAGTGTCTGGAGATCTCTTTGAGGCATGCAAGGAAGCTGAGCTCTGCTGCAGGTAGTTGTTGGGAGTCAGTGGATGGAGGTAAGGAGTGCCACTGAGTCATGGCACTCTCAGAGCCCTGGCAGCTCTCAGAGAAACCCACTGATATATGAGAAATACATAAAATAATACCCTAAAAAGGTGAGAAGACAACCAAAGCCTTTAAAAGCCCATCCTATCAGATACGTAGTCTTTATACGTGAGGAGCACTTCCAGATCGGTACAAAGATGAGCATCTCGTTTTGAAATGGAGTATTTTAAAGTCACCTATTGCTTCACTGGCCTCTCCTTTGCCTAGTTTTCCTTTGGCACCATATCCTCTACCACCTGACAGAGCTGTGGTTCTGCCTTCTCTGCCATAAGAACAGGCACGTGACCAGAATGTCTCAGTCCTAGACACATGGATCAGGCAGACATCAGAATCATCTGAAAGTGCTGTAAGCCACTGCACTATGGTCTGTGCGCCCCCCTCACCCCGCCAAACCCCACACCTCTGCACTTTGGTTTTTGTTCTTGGAATCATTGACTACAAGGATCATGTGGGGCTGGAGCCATTTTCCTTTATTTATTTATTTTTCTTTATCTTTAACTGTGTAACATACATATAGTATAAAATTGACATCTTGGGGCTGGAGAGACGGCTTGGTGGTTAAGAGCACTGGCTGCTCTTACAGAGGCCCAGGGTTGAGTTCCCAGCACCCACATGGCAGCTTCCAATAGCATGTAACTCCAATTCCAGAGGACCTGGTGCAATCTATGGCCTCCCCAGGAAGCTGCACACATGTGGTGCACCAATATACATTCAGGCAAAACACTCATACGCAATTAAAAAAAATAAAATAAACTTCTAAAAAAAAGTCAAGAAAATAGAATTAACTCTCTGCACCATGTTCAACTTGTGTTAAACACATGGCCACTGTCGTACAACCAGCAATGTCTCCCACCCCCAGAATTCCTTGCATCTTGCAAAACTGAAGCCTAAAGTCAGTTTTGCTACCACGTGGGGGAAATATAACTAAGGAGAGACAGAGATGGGGAGAGAAGAAGGGAGGGAGGGAGGGAGGGAGGGAGGGAGGGAGGGAGGGAGGGAGGGTGAGTCTTGGGATTGAGATCCATGATTACAAAGTAGTCTGAGGTCCTTGAGTTTATTGGTTTTTTTCATTTGCAAGAGAAGAATATGGCATAATGTACTTATTGCTGAACAAGAAGAACAACAAAAAATAATGTCCTACAGTCCAGTTGCCAACATAGGAACAGTCTCACCAACAACAACAGAAAGAGAAACATGTTAAAGCGAGTGTGTTTTTATAATCATATTATTAAAGACAAGAAGGCTGATAAGTTCTGGGAAAGTGCTGAGCATATATTTGCATCATCAGATAGAAGAGAAACTGATAACTTTCTGCGGGATGGTCTGGTAACTGGGGCCACTGCTTTGTATATTCTCCTCTTGAAGGGATTTGCACCTAGGAAATAATAGAGACACTTCTGAAACTTCTGAAATAGTTTCTTTGTAGGAGAGAGAGGGAGAGGGAGAGAGAGAGAGAGAGAG
>CABHPH010159872.1:3750-18781 GCA_902168325.1 Peromyscus nudipes | reverse complement strand
AGAGAGAGAGAGAGAGAGAGAGAGAGAGAGAGAGAGAGAGAGAGAAATTCCAAGCAGCTAACAATAGAAGACTGACTTTACAAAATAAATCTTGTGTAGCCATTAAATTAAACACCATTCAGATTTAGTTGCTATGATCCCTAGTCTCAGCTCACTGGCTTCTTGTAGGAAGAATTCTCAGCATGGGCTATGGCAGAGCATTGTGAGGTCAGAATCTGCTCTGCAGAAAATGACTATCAAGCCAAGCTTCAGCCTGTTCCCCTTAGTCTACCTCTAATACCACAGCTGAGATGCAAGGAGGTACACACATAGTTGCATATACATGCTGTTGTGAGTGGGAACTGCCAGGGTTTACACGTTGGCTCTGGATCTTTCTCGTGTGACGTAACTCCCATGCACCTCAATATCTTTATCTTGGAAACACCAGCAAAAACACCTACATCATTGTTTGGAGGGCAATGGTTACAGGTGCCAAGCCTTCGTTGTAGCACTTGACATGTTCCCCCTCTGAACATGTTGACCCCACTACTTCATACACACATGCTTGATGGAGGAGTTGAAGGACTCACACCCTTGTGAAAAGTTATTGTGCCGAGTAAAAAGAACAGTGTCAAAAGCTGCTTGAGCAAGGAAGTCCAGGTATTTTCTTGTTAAACGGGGGAGCCCAGAAATTCACCTTGAATCTAGTTACACCCAAAATCCAAATGATATGAAATTATACCGGTTGCCTGAAATATTGGGCCAGTGAGTTTTATCATTGTAGCTTGTGTATGTAAGAGAGGGATACACTCTGGGCTAGGAAGTTGTAGGTGGATGTGGTGGCTCACACTTGTAATGCTGGCTCACAGGAGGCTGAGGTGGTAGGACTGTGATTTGAAGCCAGTATATGGGCCACATGGTGAGTAGCTTAGACTTAACCTAGACCAGCTTAGGCTACACAGTGAAGACCTGTTTCAAAGAAAAAGAAAAGCCCAACTCCAGTTTTATTGTGTGTCTACATGTAGGTTTGGGAGTCAAGACCTATCTTTGAGAACCTCCGTGGGGAGCCCCATTACCATATAATTGTTTCTTCCCTCACTTAGAAGCAAAAGGTGACTATTTTCTAGAAAGGACATGTCCAGACAGTGCCTCTCCAGCTATGATGCCATATATATACAGCATCAACGATCCCTAGCTGTGTACTTGCTGAAAGTAAAACCACAAACCGCCTATCAATCTCTCTCAAACACCTTCATTATTTAGAAATCACGTCTCCTGCTTTTTATGTTTCTGTAAAAGAACCTGTTCTTTAGTGACTGAAGGAATGCAGAAGAGTGGCAGCTGGGTGTCATCAGGGCCCCAACAAGCTTGTCCTAACGAAGAAGGAAAGGAATAATCTTTTGCCTCTTGCAGAAGTGCAAGATGAGCCACACAGGGAATAGCTCTGTGGTCCTCCCAGGCATCTCACTCAGTGATTTGAATAAGAAACACAGGTCTGCCCTGGGAAAGGCTTCAGAGAAAGTGCTCCACCCAAGACAGGATTAGAAACAGTTGGGTGAGGCTGGGCTGTCTGCTAGGAGGAACTTTGGATCAGTCTCCAATCTGGATGGTCTAGTGTGCTGAAATCTGTGTTGTCATCATAAAGTGTCCAGATGAAGATGCATCAATCCTAGTTGATCCTAAAATAACTGCTCTGATATTTGGTTTCTAGTCTGCAAATGTATAGGTTTATTGTAGATGTGGTGGAATTCACTATATGGACAGGAGCTTTGCACACTACTAAAGACTATGTGGTCATTGTGCTTGGTTAAGAGGCATTGTATTACAGTGTGAGATTTCATTTCAAATGAGTAGTTTCCAATATACCTCTAAAAAGAGACAAACTAGGAATATATGTGGCTATCCTAAGAACATACATCGTAATTTATTTCTCAGGAATGTGTCTTTTGTAATCACTCTCAATTTCTACAGCAGAATGATATTCTGATTTTGGCATTGTGTGAATCCCTCTGTGAATTTATTTCAAAAGCAGCGAGTCCCCCAATGTTGTATGCAAATCCCATAAAGGACAAAATGTGAAATGTCTCCCCAGGCTCCTGTGTCAGAACACTTGGCTCCCACCTAGCCGCGCTGTTTGAGAACCCCATGGAAACTGGAGGAGGTGGAGCCTTGATGGACGAAGTGGGTCACTTGGGGGCAGGCCTTGAGTTGTTACTGTACCAACCCACTTCCTGTTTACTCTGGGCTTTGGGACTGCTGGTGTGGTGTGACTGTCCTCCTGGCTTCTTCCTGCTATTGTGACTTTCCCTGCCACGATGGGATGATCCCCTCGAACTGTGAGCCAGGGTGAGTTCTTTCCCTCTCGAGTTGCTTTGGTCATGCTATTTTTATCACAGCCACAGGAAAAGTGACAAATGCTCGGAGCCTGACCTAGAAGTCCACACAGCAGGTCGAGCATTAATTTGGAAAGACATACAAGAAATCACACAGAGAAAAAGGAGGACGTGCATTTGGTGTATTAGCCAGGGTTCTATAGAGGAATAGAACCTGTGGGATGAATGTGTATATTATTAAAGAATCCATGAAGTCAGCTTACATTAAAATAGCAACAGCACATCACATCTGAGGCTGAGAACCTGGGAGTTGCTCAGTCCTCGGGGCTGGGGCCCTCTGCAGTTGGAGTCTGCCCACAGTGGCTGTCACTCACTAGGGAGGCAAAAACAAACAACAAACAAACAAGCAAACAAAAACAGTAGTTGCTCAGTCCACAGCCCAATCTGGTGCAGAAAACCTGTAAGGTGCCTTGAGAGCTGCTGGTCCTTCGTCCACGATAGAAGCCGGGAAAGACTGGATCTGAGGTGAACGAAGGGAGCAGCAGCAGCAAGAGCAACAACAGGGCAAATCAACTCAGTGGCAAGATGGAAGACCACGAGACCGAGACCAGAAGGTGCTGATCAATGCGGCTCTTCCCACATCCATCAAGGCAATTCGGAGAGTTCTTAGGGTGAGGGTCCCTACTCAGGTGATTCTATTTTGTGAGGAATTCCATCATAACCAACCATGATACTTGGACACATCAGGACTACACATCTGGACTATCACTGATAGGCCTCTGCTCCAGAGCTGACTCTACTGTCAATTGTGTGAGTGTGGTGTGCTCACGGGTATGTCTTTACTGAAGTTTACTGAAGAGTTTACTGAATAGCAGGATGTTTTTACTGCCTAGCAACAGTCATCCACTGTTTTGCCCTGGCCAGTCACAAGGGAGACAAACCCTTCTGAGTATACAGCCATCAAAGGTCCCCACATCGTTGGGCTTCCCAATCTGAAGTGATGTGTGCACACGTGGCTTCTGAGGCAGACGACTTCCTTCACAGAAGAGTTTTACATAATAAGTCTTTGACGCCTTCAGTAATGCATGCATCTGGGTCAGAGCCGCCTGGCTGGGAAGGTGATCCTCATTATTAACAAAATGAATCAGAATGTGAACTTAGGAGACTTTCATTTTGACATGGGTGAAGTAGAAAATACCTGAAGGTCCTCTGGCCCAACTCCCCCATTTTAAAAGAAAGAGAAGCCCACATATCCAAAGTCACACAGTAAGTGACTGACATTTAGCAGAACCAGAGGCTTCTATCCTTTGAATTATTTGCCTCAGGGACCAGTGTATGTTCATCCACCAGCTAGATGATTAGCGCCCACTCTGCATCTCTCGCATTCCTGCCTTCCTCTGGTGGATTCTGATGGCCCGGGTTACTGTCCCCGGAATTCTTCTGGCTGTAGGACCACAATGCTCTGCTGATAAGTATCCAGAGAAGGGAGTTCATTTTAATACAAGCACATGTAGTAGTTTTAAAGCTGACTTGAATAATCCCCACCATCACTCCACGTCATTAAAGTGAATCACCAGGAGCGAACTTGGGCACACTCATTGAGATGAGATCTTCCGGGCACTCACCGTCTGACCCGTGAGATGAGAGAACACATCCACAGACGTATAGCTCTTCCCAGTTCCCCCCTGTTTTTCCACTCCCCACTTAGCTAAATCTCTATACTGGTTTATGTCTTTTGAGAGTATTTTATCCTATAGTTTAATCTTTCAGGTCTTTCCGGTGTTTGTCATGGGATGGCTACCAAGGCAGCTGCCAGACGAAGCAAGTCAAGGGAACTGATGTCAAAGGCATGCAGAAGAAGAGTCTTCTCATGCAAAGAAGAGCTATTTCTAGGACACAATCTAAGGCGTGTGGCTCAGTTTATGAATGGTCTTGTTCCATTATCTACTTGAAGGCAATACTGTGCACGTATGCATTATCACTGAATCAAAGAAGGAAAAAATGAACCAGCAAGAATGGAATCTTTACCACACAGTTCACCTCTGTTCTGAAGGCCTGTTGCACGTGAGGAAAAATCTAGTCATTTTATCTCAGGCCTTACCTTCCATGGCTCGAAAGAAGCCTTTACCAAGTTAGTTACCCCTCCTTCATGCTTGTCTTCTTGGCTCTGCAAGGTCAAGTTGTACATTTTATCACTTATCCCTCCTCTCCAGTTGATTCTTCTTCATGCTTTTAGCCTCTGCATACTGGAGTGGCCTAAGGCCCAATCCTTGACCTTCTACTGTGTGTGAGAGCACGTATTTGTGTGCATGTATGTTTGTGTTGCTTGTGTGTGTATGTGTGTTTGTGCTGCATGTGAGCGTGTGTGTGTGTGGTGTGTGTGTGTGTGTGTGTGTGTGTGTGTGTGTGTGTTGGTGGGGTCATGCTTAGCCATATGGAGGCCAGAGCAGGACAGTGGGACATTGGATGTTTTTCTGTTGCTCTCCATTGCTTTAAGACAGAGTGTCACTCACTTGACCAGAAGCTTGCCTTTCTGGATAGGCTGTCTGGCTGGAGATCCACCTGTCTCCACCCTACAATAACGGGTTTAAAGGCACATGCAAACAAGTCTGGCCTTTTACATGGATGCAGGAGATTTGAACTCAGATCCTCAGGCTTGCATAGCAAGTGCTCTTAGCCACTGAGCCCATCGCCCTAGCCCCATCCTTTCCTGCATTTTAGTATACCCCTGGTTCCCTGCTGATCTCAGCAGGTTACTGACTCTTCACATCATATCTGGAGGCCGGTCCCCTCCTTTGAACTGCTAACTGCTGATTCAATGGCCTACTTTGATTTATCAGCCAGCTCCAACTCAACATGAATAAAAGTGAGCTCTTCCTTGTCCCCCTCCCCTTTCAGCTCCATTCTTTCCAGGTCACATCCATGGGAGACAGCCCTGTTGATCCTCACTCAGCTGTGGCCATCACTCTAGGACAGGCAGGAATCCCAGGATAAAAGGAACCTGAATTTCTAAATAGGCTACAGCCACCTAGCAAAGGAGAACCCCTAGTCACTAGACTGCTAATCAGGAAGTTCTCCATTACAGAAGCCACTGTTTTTGGACATCCTTATCTCAAGCAACTTGTTTACCCCTGTGCCCTAGCTAACACAGGAAGTAGGAGCTGTGAATGTAGAAAGCACTCTTTTAATAAGTCTGAGTATGTGGGAAGGAGAGAAATAAATAAGACGGTTGCGGGAATGTTTTATTGCAAAGGCAAGAGGAAGGTTGGCTCCAGGGGAAGCTGGGGGACTGTGCTCAGCTCCCTTTGCTCTGACACAATCAATTTGCTGAGTGTCCACCAGGGAATTCATGCCTCTCAGAACCTTGAGGCAGAGGACAGACCTAGCTGGACTTGAATAACTGAGTCCCATTTTCCATTGTCTCCTTTTTCTGGAAGTAATATACACGGTAAAATTTAAAATAGTGTATAAGTGACCTAGTTGTAGGAAGTACAGGTTGAATTTTTAATTTCTTTATATTTAATTTTTAAAGAAAATTATGTGTATGTGTCTCTGTATGTGTGTGTGTGTGTGTGTGTGTGTGAGAGAGAGAGAGAGAGAGAGAGAGAGAGAGAGAGAGAGAGAGAGAGAGATCCTATGTGTAGTTGCACACATGGACACTGGTGTATGCATGTGTAATGTATGTGTGGAGATCAGAGGACAACCTGATGCTTTCCACCTTTTGTGTGAGACAGAGTCTCTCAGTGACCTAGAACTTCACCATGTACACTAAACTGGCTGGCTGATGATCTTCCAGGGACCCTCCTGTCTCTGCCTCCAAAATCACAGACTTTCCATGCCTGGCTTTTTGTGTGGTTTCTGAGGATAACTTCAGGCCCTTATGCTTATCCAGGCTGTACTTATTGAGCTTTCCCCCAGTTCTGAATATTTAATGCTTAAATGCAAAACACTCTATAGTGAACCACCCATGCCCAGAATCCCCTCTTAGAGCAAAAGGAACACACCTGAACTGTGCATTAAGGGGTGGAGAGAAGAGCAAGGGGAAAATTTAAAAGACCAACAGTTCTCAGTTATTAATCTCTTAAAATGCTCCCGTTCTGTGCAAGGACTGTCTGCAAAAACTGCAAACCAGGCCTTACCACTAACAGCAATTCTTTCCGGAATTGTCCCTTGGTAGCCTGGACCGAACTTAGATGGCTTAGTCTCATATAAATTCAACCTTGACAGTTTGCCCTTGACTTGCCATTTACTTCTGTTAAGACCCATTCCTAAAGATTAAAGTTAGTAGGAACTGTTGAGCTGCATGTCAAAAATTGAAAAAGGCTGAAGCTTAAAAATGGATCCACATTTATAAAGTGCTGAAATCAATTCTTCATATATAACTTTTAATCAAATGGTTTGACCCCCCCCCCACCCACACACACACATGCACAAAGGTTATAATGCCTAGGAAGCTTGACCAATAAAGTTGTGAAACTCTATAAGCCTTATATCTAAAGTAAAAATGACACTGGATTTTGGAACACACTAAATATTCTAAGTGGACACTGTATGGGCCTCATTGAAGAATTCTCTGTGTTTTCTGAAATGGTAGGTGGAAGTCATATCGAGAACCTGAGTGCCTTTAGGTTCTTGGTGATGGGTAAACCACCAAATCTGACCTGGGTACTTAACAGACTGTGGTAATTTGAATGTAATTGGCCCCCATAAGCTCATAGTGAGTGGCACTATTAGGAGGTGTGGCTTTGTTGGAGTAGGTATGGCCTTGTTGGAAAAAGTGTGTCACTGTGGGGGTGGACTTTGAGGTCTCATATGTGCACAAACCATGCCCAATATCTGAGACCATTTCCCGTTGTCTTCTGATCAGGATGTAGCCAGCACCATGTTTACCTGCATGCCGCCATGCTCCCCACCATGATGATAATGGACTGAACCTCTGAACTGTAAGCTGCCACCCCAGTTGGATGTTTTCCTTTATAAGAGTTGCCATGGTCATGGTGCCTCTTCACAGCAATCAAATACTGACTAAGACACAGACCTACAGAGACATGGACATAGATCAAGTTCAGAAATTATATCTATGATCCTCAGAAAGTATATGCCTTAGCCTGGCTTTCAGGAGAGAGAAGGGTAAAGGGATAAAAGTATAGAGCCAGGTTTGAAGTGACAAGGCAGATAGCTGTGAAGTACTGAGTTTCTCCCACAGTGAGGGCATGACCAATATTTATAACTGTTTGGAGGCTTTTTTTTTTTTCACCAAGTTTACCACTAACCTAGAAGAGACAAGGCCTCATGGGATTTGCATTAGCCAGGGTTCCCAGACAAACAGAATCAGTAACATCTATTTTTCTAGATCATTTTAACCTTCTGTTTTTTAGCTAGAGACTGAACACAAGGTCTTGTAGATGCTAGACAAGTGCTCTGCCACTGAGCTACATCCCCAGCCCTTGTGTCTATTTATCTTGAGAGGCTAGTTCCAAAGAACTGGCTCACATGATTATGGCTGCTGAGCAGTCCTGTGATCTATTATCTGCAAGCTGGAGGTTCAGGAAAGCTGACAATGTAATTCAGTCTCAGTCCAAATGCCTGAGAACTGGAGAAACCAATGTTGTAAATCACAGCCCGAGGGCTGGCAATGATGAGAAATGTCCCAGCTAAAGCGGTGAAGCAGGAAATAAAGAGCCAATTCCACCTCCCTCTACCTATTGTCTCTTCTAGTACTCAGTGGCCAGAGTGAGGCCCACCCACATCAGAGAAAGCAATTTACTCTGCGGAGCCCATCCACTCAAGTAGGTGCTAATCTCATCCAGAAACACTCTCACTGTATTCCATAGCCAGACAAGCCAGCAGATAGAATTACTACCTATCACAAAAGGCCACTGTCTCTTAATGAGACTGTAACACGGCCCTGGTGAGAGCTGTGAAGAGTGATGGAAGCTGAGACCAGGAGAGCTCACCTTCTCAGCCAGAGCCACATTTTCAGAACCTGTAGACGACACAGGTAGATCCACCCATCATCAAAGGAAGGCTGCCTGCTTCTGCCACTTACCCAGGCAAAAGGGAGAGGGAGAAACTGCTGCTTACCCAAATTGACTTGAAGACATACCTAAGATCATAAGTGAGTATTTCACTGGAGAGGACTCTACCCACGATGCTCAAGACTCACCTTGCCTATATGCATCCATGAGTTATTCAAGAAGGATGGTTATCTGGTCACTTTGGGTACTTTCCTTGGGATAAAGGAAGGCCAACATATGGCCCCAAATGAACTGCCACGTGGAATTATTAGAATTTAGTAATTCTCAAATGCTTAGTCTACTGCTCATGGTAAGAAATATATTCACATATTCATACACTACATAAAAAGATTGACATGTGATACACTTGATATTTTCTATTCTGTATCAGAATTACTTATTGGACCCGCTACCCAATTTTGTGGAGTACTCACAGGGTGGTCATATATGGTTTTACAAATGACAGTTTGGATTATCAGAATGGAAAGATTCCTATAGGTTAGCTGACCAGCCAGCTAGGGGATTTTTCTTGCTAGTTTTCTAGATTTAGCCTTCCTTTCTTTGGAACTTGTCCCTCTTCTGTGAACTTTCTAAGTACTTATCCTGTATCTAAACAATTGTCAACCAGTAGCCTGGTATCACTGGCATAGACTTAGACCTGCCCGTGGACTTCTGTTGAAAGGCAGAGGTTTGTTTATGCAGCAGCAGATCAGGAGGCAGAGAATCAGAACACAGGCCAGGACCAGAGGCATGTATAACATTCAAAGGCCTGCTTGTAGTGACCTACGTCCATGAGACACACCCCACCACTTAGAGACTCTACAGCCTTCAAAATGGCACAACACACTGGGACCAAAACATTCAAATCACGAGGCTGGGGGGGGATAGTCAAGACTCACACCGTATCAGAAGCTTGAGAGAATGCAAACAACCAAGAGCCACATTCTCCAGAACATTCTGGGGTGGGGGGTAGGGGAGTATTAAGATGAAAGTCTCAAACAGGGGGTTCGACTTCAGTTATATGGAAACTCCATGTCTGTATAGAATACCCAGTTCACAATGGAAAGAAATTAGACGGTTGGGTATTACTGGGCTGCCACTTAGACAACTTGTCCCTCTTGTGTGAACTTTCTAAGTACTTATCCTACATCTAAACAATTGGCATTTGGCAGTCTTGTATCTCTGGCATGGACCTGGACCTGCCCATGCAGGTCCTGAGGAAGGGGCAGAACACAGAAGAGAGCCCTGCTCTGCTGGGTTTAATACATGCCTGAGGCTGTGGGCTGAAGAGGGAACCATCAGAATCGAAAAATGAAATCCTGATACCTCATTGCCTCCTGGCTCACTGCACTGTAGCCAGCTGCTTACAGATGTTCCCTCTTCATCAGAAGAAAAAGATAACCAGACAGGCATGGTGCCCTGTTCCACGGGGCCAGGTCCATTTCTACCTACTCCTCCTGCTGTATAGAAAAATGAAAGAGAAGGAGGAGCGATCCCTGCTTGTTTCCCCAACATATTTAATCATCACATCCAGGCATCACATTACCCAACAGAGTTATCCATGAAAATAGTTGGACTGTCAGTGTGGCTCAGTGGTAGAGTGCCTGCCTGGTATGCTTGAGGATGTGGTTTTAATCCCAGCAGTGAATAAGAAAAAAGAAAAGAAGAGAAGAGAAAATAGATTGAAGAAGAAACCATACAACTGATCCAACCAATCCTATTACCCCAGCACTACTACCTGCTAGTACCATTAGCTAGACCTGGATGGACTGCCCGCCCTAAACCTACTATTGGCACTCTGCAGGCGGACTCAGATAAACAGGGTACTTCTAGCAGTGATGAAGGGAGCAGGCAACCATAGCAACTGCTGCAGAGTCAGTCACAACACGAATAACAATAACCCATAATTCCCTGCTGACACTATGGTAGGCCCTGCGCTTACAATGTCAGCTTTTCGTCACTGTGATCAATACCCAGGAGGAGCAATTCCAAGGGAGGCAAGACTGATTTTTTTTTTTTGGCCTATGCATTCAGAGGCTTTAGTCCATGTTCAGTTTCTCCATTGCTTTTAGCCCATGGCAAGGCAGAAACATGAAGAAAGGGCATGGAAGAGGCAAGCTGTTTACCTCAACAAAGCCAGGAAGCAAAGGAGAAAGTAGAAGGGACAGAGGACAGGATATATCCAGTGCAAACTCATGTGACCTGCTTTCTCCAGTGCCATCAGATTGTGAATTGATCAAGGGATCGGTCCGCTGATTGGGTAGATTACTTTTCAAAATACCCTCAGATGGTAATCACACCCTCAGTATGTGAGCCTGTGGAGGAAACATCATATCTGTCCCATAACATGCATAATACACATTAGGTCACCTCCTGTTCATAAAATTTTTGTGGACAATACTACTTTACATAAATTTTTATAGATGATATAGCTGTGAGCCGTGATAGTGTAAGAATGTGATTGACACTTCTGACTCTAAGATTCAAATTCCTTCATCTAAGCCACACTAGCTTTAGAAGTTAGATAAAGATGTCACAGAGTTAATTGGATGCATGGATCTTTTTGGTTATATATAGTTCATGGTATAACTTAACTTACACTGAATCCTTCAGCAGGTCCCATCAACGAGACTCATATGAAGTAAGTTAGTTCAGTGTGAGGACAGAGGACAGCTGAATGCTAGGTTATTCAGAGAGGTGATGTGACATCTGGAAGGGCTTACATCCACATAGCTGGGGGGCAGGGAGGTGACAATTAGAGATTAAAGTGGGAGAGAGAAAACCATAGACGGCATATTAGAGCAAGTAAAGGCATAAGGCAGCCAAAATAAAAAAAAAAATCAAATAACAAAACCAAACCCCTAAAACCAAAACTATTTTGTCTCTAAGTTTAAAATGACAGTTTTCTTTTGTTTAGGGTCTTACTATGAGCCCCCAATTCCCTGGCTGGCCTGGAGCTTGCTATGTAGACCAGTCTGGCCTCAATGTCATAGTAATTGTTCTGACTCTGCCTGATGAGTGCTGGAATTACAGGCATGTGCCACCATCCCTGGCCCTGAAGTCCTATTTTTTGAAACCACCAATTTTCATCCACCCAACCAATGCCCCCACCACCATCAAAACTCCTAGACCTGCTATGCAGTCCTAGCAGGGAGCAGAAGGGTTTTCTGGGAACTGGGCTATTTCTCCTCTCTGAGGACTCTGTATACTCTAATTTTGAAGGGGATGTAGGAGGTGCTTTATTTTGTTTAAGATGTGTGAGGGGACTCTAGAGGGCTCCCCCTTTGAGGTCTATAACTGCGACCACAGTGAATTGAGTTGTATAGAGCTTGCATTTCAAGGTAACTGAGAATACACTTAATGACATGTTGCTTTTTATCACAAGATTTGGTTAGCAGTCAGTCAACAGAGAGGAGCAGCAATGGCCCAAAATGAAGAGAACATTCTGTAGAGGACTCCTAGACAAAATGGCCAGCGTCTGCCAAGTCTGGGAGTAGGTGAGACAGGAGCAAACCATGCAAGAGCCCTGCACACCTGCCACACACAGACATACATGCACACACACATGCACATACAGGCACACACATATATGCACTCACTGTTTCCTGGGTGTTTAGGCCACAGAAGCAGCTCTGCTTTGCCTCTGTATCTTGGCACTCCTGACACGTACACAGTCCCTCCTTACCCACCAATGAGCACTGCCATCTGATTTCTGCCATCTAGCCCCTTATGCCTCTCCAACAGAAAGCAAGAGGCAGGAGAAAAGGATGGAAATGACATAAGTTGATACCAATTTCATTTTTCTTTGGAGTAAGGAACTTTGGGCAACATCCAGAGTTACTTGCGTTATTTGGATTCATTTTTCCAGCACACTTTCAGAGTGGAATTCACATTAGCATCCTTTCCTTAGTAAGTTGCAGTCTCCTCCGTAGCTCTCCCTCAACTTGGCACTGATTAGAAAGACTCCAAAGAATGTGTAACTGGATAAGACACATAATGAAATACTAAAGGCAATCATTATTACTAGCATAATCTGTATCTTTCACAAGACTATAAAACAAAGAGCTTGACAATTTTTTTTTTGTTTTTTTTTTGAGACAAGGTTTCTCTGTGTTATTTTGGTACCTGTCCTGGATCTCTCTCTGTAGAACAGACTGGGGCTGGCCTTGAACTCACAGAGATCTGCCTGGCTCTGCCTCTCCAGTGCTGGGATTAGAGGTGTGTGCCCCCACTGCCTGGTGAGCTTGACAATTCTTTACAAAGTGAGGCAGGTCCATGGTCTGTCTTCGGAGGCTGGTGCTGATGGTGGAGAAAGTACTGAGTGATGCTAGGGTGGTTTGAACCAGACATTAGATATTCAGTATATCTTTCGCAATGATATTTTTCAGTGTTAAAAATATTATGTGCTGAAACAGAAAGTTTTTTAAAAAGAAAAATCCTTTTGGGCTGCATCAGTCCTTTGCCAATTACTCAAGTATCACGGCTGGCACCACTTCGGTTGTCAAGCTTGTGTTCTTATAGAAAGTAGATGTTAGGAGAAAAACGATAAAAATGACATTAATATTGCATTTTAAAAATACAAAATGGAGAAGTTCTAGCAAGTACCCAGATTCCAAATCAGCCAGTGTTTGGGGCCTGATCCTTTTGTTACTGTTTTGAGAATATGGTCAGTGCTCTGTGACCTGGAAGGACAGGGGCGTTCACAAATTTTAAGTTTTGTGGATTCAACATTTCTGAAAGGTTTTAATATCAGCCCTTCTGGACTGAAATTTAATACCTCTATGCTTGCACTCTTCTTATTTTCAGTTCTGAAAGCGTCAGCAAGATGCTTGCATAATCCTCAGAATGTTCACAAATTCTGGTACTGCCCAAGGGTACGATTTCTGGGCTTCCTCTCCTGCTCTTACGTTGGGGGATGGAACACCAGGAGAACTCATCGCGTATAGATTCTTTGGTGTCTCTTTCAGGAGGGTGACAAACAATATGTGTTTCGTCTGCTTTGGGAACGGAGGGGAATTGCTCAGACACTGATGCATGCTTTGTGTTTTGGAAGTCACAGGCTTTTACAGCGGAGGCCACAGGGCCTTCCACTATACCCTAAATGGTCCATCCACTGCATTTTCAGTGCCAGATTGATTGGCAAGGGCTGCCTGAGACTTCCACAGAAAGGCCACATCAAAGCCTTCAGGAGAGAGGTGTAGTTGATCAGGGCTATCTGCTCTGGTGGACAGATGGGAGCCGGACAGCAGAAATGAAGTGTATTTGCTAGCCCCGAACATGCTGTCCTCTAAAATTTATTTTTAAATAAAATCTCCCTAAAGAACTATTAACTTATAATTCATACCATATAAATTACAACAGGTTAGTTATTATGAATTTCATAGTATACAGTTTTCATTTATAATAGCTACCACACACGTACCCAGTTAACTATCACCCACCCTATAGACTCCTGTCCTGACAGTTTTTAGGTCATTTTCTATTGTACCCGCTCACTGTTGTAACTCAAATTTCAAAATGGTCTTTTATTAAAAAAAAAAAAAAAAAAAAAAAAACCCTGGTGGAGCCGGTTATTGGAGTGAATGTTGAAAGATCAGCATTACCTCTAGGACTCCTCAGCCTGAAAAGCTTTCCTCAGCCAAAAGACTTTAGTTCCTATCACACCTTATATACCTTTCTCTGCCCACCCATACCAATTCCAGTCTCAACTTCCCTAGTGCTGGGATTAAAGGTGTGTGACTCCCAAGTACTGGGATTAAAGGTGTGTGCCACCACTACCTGGCTCTGTTTCTCTCCTAGACTGAGTCAATCTTATGTAATCCAGGGTGGCTTTGAACTCACAGAGATCCAGATGGATCTCCGCCTCCCGAGTGCTAGGATTAAAGGTGTATGCCACCACTGCCTGGCCTCTATGTTTAATCTAGTGGCTTGTTCTGTTCTCTGATCTTCAGGCAAAGTTTATTAGGGTGCACAATATATCACCACACACTGTGCTGTGTTTCTTTTTTTTTCTCCTCTGTTTGAAATACTTATTCATTATTTTGAGGGTTATATTAACACTCCAGCCTTCCATGTAGTATATTCATGGCACCAAGGACCCTGCCTATTGTCTTCACACTGCTCCCCACCCCACCCCTGCCTATCTTGGTCCTTGGCACTTAACAGACAGATATTCACTACACATTTGCTGGATGTCTTGAAGAGCAAGGATTCATCTATTTTCTCAGAAATATCTCTTGATTCCATCTTCTTCTAGGAGACAAGGGCCAATGGATCATCAAGTCCTTACCCTACCATTTATTAGTTTATTGACCTTGGGAAACAGAATATGGGTCTCCTCGTCATTAAAATAATGGGGGAGAGGCGATCATTTTCAAAACTGCTTCTTGTAATGCCATCACTTTTAATATAAAAATTGCATGAGGCTCGCAGAGATCCATGGCATGGTAAAGGGAGGAGGCACATCTTCTCGGAGTGAAGGCCTGTGATGGAAGACATCCAGTGTTGTTCCTGTGCAGCCTGCAAAGAAGCCAGCAAAGAATGTAGAAACCCCATCCAAAAATCTCTAAACAAACAAGAGCGTGAGTTTACTGGGAGTGGTGAAAAATAGTACAAAGAAGTCCTGGGCACCATCACCCAGGCAGGCAGATCTCAGTGAGTTCCAGGACAGCCTGGTCTACAATAATGAGTTCCAGGACAGCC
>CABHPH010159871.1:27993-47327 GCA_902168325.1 Peromyscus nudipes | reverse complement strand
AGCACACATGCCAGCTTAGACTGCTATACCCAACAAAGCTTTCAATCACTATAGATGGAGTGCACAAGACATTCCAAGACATAACCGGATTTAAACAATACCTGTCCACAAACCCAGCCCTACAGAAAGCATTAGAAGGAAAAATCCAACCTCAGGAAGTTAGATGCACCCACAGAAACACAAGCAATAGATAACTTCACAGCAGCAAATCCCAAGGAAGGGAAATACATACACATTACCACCAAAAGATAACAGGAATTAACAGTCACTGGTCATTAATAACCCTTAATATCAATTAACTCAATTTGCCTATAAAAAGACACAGACTAACAGAATGGATATGAAAACAGGATCCATCCTTCTGCTGCATACAAGAAACACACCTCAACTTCAAAGACAGACACTACCTCAGAGTAAAAGCTTGGGAAAAGATTTTCCAATCAAATAGACATAAGAAGCAAGCTGGTGTAGCTATCCTAATATCTAACAAAATAGACTTTGTAGCTGGAGAGTTTTCTCTCCAGGTCCCACCAAGCCCCGGCAGTTTGACAGTCCACTTACAAAAAAACACACAGACACTTATATTATTTAAACTGTTTGGCCTAATGGCTCAGGCTTCTAGCTATCTAGTTCTTACATCTTAAATTAATCCATTTCTATAAATCTATACCTTGCCACGAGGCTCGTGGCTCACCGGCATCTTCACATGCTGCTTGTCATGGTGGCAGCTGGCAGTGACTCCCTCCGCCTTCCTGTTCTCTCAGTTCTCCTTTTTGTTAGTCCCGCCTATACTTCCGGCCTGGCTACTGGCCAATCAGTGTTTTATTTATTGACCAATCAGAGCAACACATTTGACATACAGACCATCCCACAGCAACACTTTAAACTAAAATCAATCAAAAGAGATAGGGAAAGACATTACATATTCATCACAGGAAAAAAATCCACCAAGACAAAGTCTCAATTCTGAACATTTATGTGCCAAATACAAGGGCAACCACATATGTTAAAGAAATATTGCTAAAGCTTTAATCACACATCAAATGCTACACACTAGTAGTGGAAGAATTCAACACCTCACTCTCACCAATGGACAGGTCTGCCAGCTAGAAACTTAACAGAGAAATAAGATGTTATGACTCAAATAGACTTAACAGATATCTACAGAATATTCCACTCTAACACAAAAGAATATACCTTCTTCTCAGCAACCCATGGAACCTTCTCTAAAATTGACCACATGTTCAGTCACAAAGCAAATCTCATCAGATACAAAATAAAAACAACAACAACAGAAAACTGGAACAACCTCCTATATTTTGTTGGACCACCAGGGCTTAAAGTTACATTTCAACAACAACAAAAATTACAGAAAGCCTACAATCTTTGAATAATGTTCAAAATTGAACATAGTTGAAAATTGAATAATGTTCAACTAAATCAGAATGGCTCAAGGAAGAAATTAAAAAAGATATGAAAGACTTCCTAGAATTCAATGAAAATGAATGTACAACATACCCAAACTTATGGGACACTTTAAAAGCAGTACTCAGAGGGAAATTCATAGCACTGAATGCCCACCCACATAAAGAAGTTGGAGAAAGGTCACACTAGCGATTTAACAGCACACCTTAAAGTTCTAGAACAAAAAGAAGTAAACTCATTAAGGGGGAATAGATGCCAGGAAATAATCAAATTAAGTGCTGAAATCAATAAAATAGAAACAAAGAACAATACAAAAAAAGTCAATGAAACAAAGAATTTGTTTTTTTTTATAAAATAAACAAGATAGAAAAGCCCTTATCCAAACTAACCAAAAGGCAAAGAGAGAACAGCCAAATTAACAAAATCAGAAATGAAAAGGGAGACAGAACAACAGACAATAAGAAAATCCAGAGAATCATCAGTTCATATTTCAAAAACCTGTACTCCATAAAATTGGAAACTCTAAAAAAATGGACAATTTTCTGGATAGGTACCACATAATAAAATTACATAAAAACAATTTAAATAGACTTATAACCCCTAAGGAAATAGAAACAGTCAATAAAAGTCTCCCAACCCCCCAAAAAAGTCCAGGATCAGATGGTTTCAGTGCAGAATTCTACCAGAATTTCAAAGAAGATCTAATGCCAATACTCTTCAAAATGTTCCACACAATAGAGACAGAAGGAACGTTACTAAACTCCTTTTATGAGGCTACAGTTACTCTGATACCCAAACCACACAAAGATGCAACAAAGAGAGAGTATTACAGACCAATCTTCCTTATGAAAATTGATGCAAAATTTCTCAATAAAATACTGGCAAACTGAATCCAAAAACACATCAAAAAATTATCCACCATGACCAAATAGGCTTCATGCCAGAAATGCAAGGATGGTTTCACATATGAAAACCTGTCAATGTAATACACCACATAAATAAACTGAAAGAAAAAAAGCACATGATGTCTCATTAAATGCTGGAAAAGCTTTTGACAGAAACCAACACAACTTCATGATAAAGGTCTTGGAGAGATCAATAATACAATGAATATACCTAAACATAATAAAGGCAATTTACAGCAAACCAACAGCCAACATCCAATTAAATGGAAAGACACTCAAAACAATTCCACTAAAACCATGAACAAGACAAGGCTGTCCACTCTCCTCATATCTATGCATTATAGTACTCAAAGCTCTAGCTAGAGTAATAAGATAATAAAAGAAGATCAAGGGGATACACATTAGAAAGGAAGAAGTCAAACTTTCCATATTTGCAGACGATATGATAGTATACATAAGTGACCCCAAAATTCCACCAGGGAACTCCTACAGATGATAAACACCTTCAGTAATGTGGCAGGATACAAGATAAACTCAGAAAGATCAATAGCTTTTCTATATACAAATGATAAATGGTCTGAGAAAGAAATCAGAGAAACAACACCCTTTACAATAACCACAAATAATATAAAATATCTTGGGCTAACTCTAACTAAGCAATTGAAAGATCTGTATGACAAGAACTTTAAGTCTCTGAAGAAAGAAACTGAATAAGATATTAGAAAATGGAAAGATCTCCCATGCTCATGAATAGGTAAGATTAACATAGTAAAAATGGCAAACTTATCAAAAGCAAACTACAGATTCAATGCAATCCCCATCAAAATCCCAACACTACTTTTCACAGACCTGGAAAGAACAATACTCAACTTCATATGGAAAAAAAAAACCCAGGATAGTTAAAACAATCGTGTACAGCCAGACGGTGGTGGTGCATGCCTTTAATCCTAGCACTTGGGAGGCAGAGCCAGGCAGATCTCTGTGAGTTCGAGGCCAGCCTGGGCTACAGAGTGAGTTCCAGGTGCAAAGCTACACAGAGAAACTCTGTCTTGAAAACAACAACAACAAAAAAAAACCCAATCTTGTACAATAAAGCCACTTCTGGAGGCATCATCATCCCTGACCTCAAGCTCTACTATAGAGCTATAGTAATAAAAAAAAAAAGATCTTGGTATTGGCATAAAAACTGACATGTGGACCAATGGAATTGAATTGAAGATCCTGACATTAATCCACACATCTATGAACAACCAATTTTTGATGAAGAACCCAGACTTTCTCTATTTGCAGACAATATGATAAAATTGGAAAAAAAAAAAGCATCTCCATTTGTACAATGGAGAAAAGAAAGCATCTTCAACAAATGATGCGGTCATAACTGGATGTCAGCATGTAAAAGATAGCAAATAGATCCATATCTATTGCCATGCACAAACCTCAAGTCAAACTGGATCAAAGATCTCAACATAAATCCAGTTACACTGCACTTGATAGAAGAGAAAATAGGAAGTAGCCTTGACCACATTGGCATAAGAGACCACATCCTAAATATAACACCAGTAGCACAGACCTGGGAGCAACAATTAATAAATAGGACCTCCTGAAACTAAGAAGTTTTGTAGGGCAAAGGACACTGTCAATAAGATAAAATGACAGCCTACAGAATGAGAAAAGATCTTCCCCAAGCCTATATCTGACAGAGGTCTGATATTCAAAATATATAAAGAATTCAAGAAACTAGACATCAAAATACCAAAACAATTCAATTAATAAATGGGCTACAGAGCTAAACAGAGAATTTTCAACAGAAAAATCTCGAATGGCAGAAAGACATTTAAGGAATTGCTCAACATCCTTAGTCATCAGGGAAAAGCAAATGAAAATGACTCTGAGGTACCATCTTACACCTGTCAGAATGGCTAAGATAAAAATACTTATAACAGCTTATGTTGGAGAGGATGTGGAGCAAGGGGAATACTCCTACACTGTTGGTTGGAATGCAGACTTGTACGGCCACTTTGGAAATTAGTATGGCAGTTTTTCAGACAATTGGGAACTAATCCACCTCAAGCCCTGTTATCCCACACTTGGGCATATACCCAAGGAATGCTCAATCATACCACAAGGACACATGCTAAACTATGTTCACAGAAGCATTATTCATAATAGCCAGAACCTGGAAACAACCTAGATGCCCCTCAACTCAAGAAGTGATGAAGAAAATGTGGTACATATACACAATGGAGTACTGCTCAGCAGTGAAAAACAATGACATCATGAATTTCCAAGCAAATAGATGAAACTAGAAAATATTATCAGAGGTCTTCAAATTGTTTAGTAGAGCTGTTACTATTACTACTTTGCATTCCTTTATTCAAACTCTGATTACAAAATTGTGATGAGATTAACATGGTTTGTCTGACTCAGACTTGTTTTAATCATCCTTCTAAACTAGTGACTCTCAACCTTCCTAATGCTGCAACCTTGATTATAGTTCCTCATGTTGTGGTAACCCACACCCATAGAATTGTTTTTGTTGCAACTTCATAACTATAATTTTGCTACTGTTATGAATTGTAATGTAAATATATGTGTTTCCTAATCATCTTAGTTGACCCCTATGAAACAACCATGACCTACAGGTTAATAATCACTATTTCAGACCAAGAAATCAAAGAGTGGAACTCAATGGACAAGAAAAGTTAAATGCTATAAAGAAATGAATGGACAAAAGCTAATGTAGTAGGAATAGTTTGGGGGGAAATGTATAGCCAGATGAAAAGAAATGGGTCATACTAGGTCATTTTAATAACCTCAAAAATGCCTCTACATAACCCTGGGTAATAGGACAAATAGGTTGGTGCCATTAAGACAGATATGGGGTCAATGTGTAATATTCTGTGTCATCAGTGGGTTGAATATATTTCCTCAGTAGGTGATGACATCCTTGACAATGTAGTGTCGGCAACCACTTATTAAACCATTACCTAAGGAATTCAAGCAGAGAGATGATGGCTCTATTTGTCTTTTAAGTTCTCTCTCAGCCTTGAAATCTCTTTTTCTATCATAAACTACGTTATTATAGAACTACTTGGGATTGGCTATGTGTGTCTGAGAATGAAATAGATGGGGGAAAATGCTTTCATTTATCCTTGAGCTCACACAAGAACATAATTCCATTGTTAAACAAATACCACAGAATACCTCAAATAAACATACAAAATCAGGCATTTAAACTCAATTTTCATCTTCAGTTACACTGAAAACATGCCGAGAAATTCTGATTGATTCCAAATTCAGTATTGATAAGCCCTTATTTCCCAAGTCAGTTTTCCTCCAAGCACTATGCTACTGTCTGGGTGTTGGGGACATTCATAATATCATACTTGTTTCTTTCTCCTAATATGTGGCTTTATTACAAATCTCGGCTAGACCACGACAGTCTAGATAGAGTAATGACAATAATGATCAGTTTATTTCCCAAATTTGGCTTGTTTGTTAATATGCTGCGCTCCATTTAAACGATACTTGGCACCACATGGCCTTTTCTCTAGACCACTGCATCAGAAGCTGGCAAAGATCTACAGCTATGGTTCCACAGCAAGTTTCTGCTGTTTCCTGTACATGACTTCCTCAAAACACAGACACAGTCAGCAAGAGAGTGGGAGGAAGCTTAGTCTCTCTTTTAAGAGTTAATTATGTATTTACAAAAGGTCCCTTTGCTTCCCATACTGGTAAACCTGGCATGCATCAGTAATGGTACATTTGCATTTGACACCTTCCTTTTCAGACTCTTAGAATCTAAAAAAAGCAAACAACAAAAAATACCTTGAGGTTTACCTTTTCCTAGGAATTTCTCAAGATAACGAAATTCTGATGCAAACATTTTCTCTTTTAGAGAAAAAAATTTAATCATTTGCCATTTTTCATTTTGAAAAGACAGAAATCTCACAAGATCTATATCAAGTTTCTTAATCCTCTTTTCTTTTTTTAATTTTAATGAAGGTCATTATTGAAATATATCTTTTTATAATAATAAGGCCTCTGGGAATCCAGTGCCTGTGGTGTGACGCCTTGCACAGTCTTTGTTCAGTGGGAAGGGGTTTGGACCTGGCTAGGCTCAGTGTGCCGGGCTCTGCTGACTCCCCATGGGAGACCTTGATTTGGGGGATGTGGGGATGCAGGGCGGCTTGGGAGAGAGGGCTGGGGGGTGGGAGGAGGAAGGAAGTGGGATCTCTGGGTGGTATGTGGAGTGAGTAGAAAATTTCTTAATAAAGAAAAATGAAAAAAAAGAATGAAGAAAACGAGAAATAAATGATAATTTACTTCAAAAAAAAATAAAAAAGAAAAGAAAATTCAGTTGCTAGTGTATTAATAACACTCAGAACTCAGGCCTGATAGAAGGAAGGCAATGGTTGTGCCCTCTTTCTCAAGGTAAAAATTGAGGTAAAAGTTCACCTAGCACCGCATCAATTTCTGTGCTTTTTCTCGGGGACCGTTTACTTCCTTGCAGCAGCTCTGCTCTCTGTGTTCCTTTCTCCCCGGTGTCATCTGTCTCGTCTCCCTCCCCCCCCCACTTCACTACACCTTCTTTCAACAGTGGAAGGCACTCTGACAAGAGTTAAAGTTCATGGAAGCCATAAAATCTAGCTTGAAACCATCGCTGATGTATAGTCTTTGAGGTCCCTGTAAGTAAAAAGCCTTGGATGCCTTGGCGAAGAAATCACTGAAAAGCAGCCTTCCTGGGTCTTTTACAAGGCAGAAAAGCAAAGCACAAAATTTTCCTTTCTATGCAATAGCTGAAAATTAAAGTTTAAGTCAGGAAAATGCTCCATCTATTAGGGACACTACATTATATTGAAACTGTTTAGAAACCACTTGCTAATAAGATAGCAAAATCAATGAATCAGTAGGACATTAGTGTAGTACTTATTACATTGATGGTGCATTGGCAGGGCTTTAAATTTTGAACAGTAAAATCTAATATGCAAAGGAAAGCTAATCTTTTCTTTAGTGCTACCTATTTTTGTAGATAGCTACGATGTATTATATTGTAGTTTTTGATTTTGTTAAAATGTAGCCCAATTTAGATACAGAAATTTCAAGGCTATTTTAAAAATCTAAGAAATCATAGATGATGTGCTATCACCAGAATGCTCCATCCTATAATAATAAAATAACCAGATAAAGTAATTTATCCGCTTGAATTTAAATGGCCACTTCAGTAACAGTTTTCTTTCGTTATTTACGAAATTTAACACAATTTAGTTCTAGAGTATTGAAATTTTTCTTTATGTTATTTTATATATTCAATTCATCCCAAGTATGTCTGTGCGTGGGCATTTCCCAAAGGTGAGACTCTGTTACCTGCAAGTCCTCCTTCTTGTCATCTTTGGCTTACCTAGTCAGTTGACATCATCACTAGGAAAATTATCTCTTAGTGTTTACGTTTCCTCATTCCTATTCATTAAATCAATCAACTAATATTTGTTGATTACGGGACGTCATGTCAGATAAATCAATGAAACAAATAAGGTTACTTCTGTCCTTGACGATTGCTAGTAATGGTATGACAGACAACATTGTCTAAGTAATATAAGTATGAAAAGGCTCAGAAAAATGGAAGGTCATAAAAAGCATTGCATAAAAAGTCATGTTTTGTTTATGACATTCATTTAGGATTACACATAAAAGAGGAGTATGCAAACTATAGTCTCAGTTCTTGGCTTACAGAAGGCTGGTGTATTACTGTGCTCACACATGGTCCTTTCTCTATGTACTTGAGCCAGTAGTGCCACTAGAAAACTTCTTATTCCCACACATTCATCAAGCACCTACATATGACATGTAACACAAGAACAAATATGTGCTGTTACCCATGAAAGACAATAGAAGACAACAGAGGAAGAGCTGGGGAGCCCACACAGGTTTCCTAGTGAGATCTGAGCTTGCTTTACACAGCACGACTGCATTAGGGGATGGCTTGACCACATGCATGGTCACCAGGTGTTTGGAAGGGTCTGCACTTGGCTGCGCTGGGGAAGGTCTTTTGCTCCACCCTTTGGCATTCCTTTAAAAGCCTTTTAGTAGAGACAGAAGGGGCTGGTGGGTTTTGACCCAGGCCTTCCTGAGCTATCCTGTCTCTCTCCTCATACTTCTAGCTACATATTTCTAACTTCTCCCTCCTCAAGAGTACCTGGGGGTGGGGTGGGGAGAGGGAGCTGGTCTCCCTCAAAGAGCAAAGGCAAGGTTAACATAGAGGCCAAAAGGATCATTTCCAGATTTAGATTTGTGAAAAAGGAACTTATTGCAAAGTGGCAAATTATATCATGGTGCAAAGATGCCATGCCCTGCCATATTGTAGATAGGCATTTAAATTGTAGTGTTTTTCAATTTACATTTTAAAATGATAGAATTTAATTTTGAAAATAAAATTTAATTAATAAAGATTTTGCTCTTCTTTTTGAATCAGTATTCTTATAATGAGTAATTGATATATGTATATGTGTGTATACATATATACATCTATGTATGTGCATACACACAAATACACACACACACACACATATATATGATTAATTTTCCCAAAACAACTGAGGGTTTTAATTTCTTCAATTGAGATTTGATAAATTGCACTTTCAAAGAGGGAAACAAAAGACAGTGGAACTCTTGTGAGAAAAAATTACAGATAAAATAAAATATTAAATGCTGTATTTGGAATATCCAGGAATTCACAGTCATGATGAAAGAAAGCAAAGAAAAAAGAAACCCAAAACAAATGAAGAACTGTTTTCCTTCCAAATCATTCACTTGAGCATGAAAGACAAATGCCTCACAGCTTTCTTCTACTGTTGTTGTTTTGCTGAGAAAGTAAGGAGTTAATTAAGAGCTAGTTTGCACCCATATGAGCCAAACTATGGGGAAACAATCACAGATGGGGTGGCTGCATGGTAATAATGTTGAAGCAAATTAAACAGAAATAACAATAACAAAACTTCTATCATTTAAACATGCCAAAATGATTAAGTCAAAGTGAATTTTAAAGCCTATGCAAAAAAAATCTCAAATACATTTATTGACTGTATTTCAAATTTTAGGCAACAGATAATGAATAGTTTTTATAACTAAAGGCTGCTGAAAATTTTGTGTCAATCAAATCAATGTAATTTTTCGCAAAAACTTGTGCCACCTTTGTGTCATTGTACATTTTGATCATTCTCATGATATTTTAATAATTTCCTAATTATTAGATTTGCTTTTGTAATTGATACCAGTCATCTCAGATACTTTTGCTATAATTGTTTGGAAACACCATATAATGTATATAAATAAAATAGCATATTTAATGGCTAAACAAATCCACCATTCCCTTGGTTTCTCTCTCTCTCTCTCCTTGGGATTACCTATTTTCTTAAACCAAAATATATTGAAATTATGCCAATTGATAACTGCAGTGGTTAGTATTCAGGTGAAAACCGAAATTCAGAGGGGGAAATAATTACATCTACAAGCATAGAAACACAGCTATTGAACCAGAAAGATGGGCCTCTTACAACAAATACACAACAAATAGACAATGTAGAATAAAAACGAAAGTTTCCTGAGGGAAATGAAAAGTGTAGCTGAGTAAATACACAGATGAAGAAAGGGGAGAGAAGAAGAAAAGAGAGGAGAGGAGAGGAGAGGAGAGGAGCAGAGAAGAGGAGACACAGACAGAAGGTAAGAGGGAAGAACCCCTATTGCTAATATGAAGAATTTTTAGTGGTTCAGATAGATTTTTAAAAATGCAAATGTCCTTTAAAAAATCTAGCTCAAATCTGCAGAGGCTGAGAGAGATGTGGAAACTGAAAAAGAAAAATCTGAAGCCAACAGAAGTTGTTTTCTGAGGTTCATGGAGGAAGGCCATCGCCCTAACGTAACAGTGAAAAGTGCAGGAGCAAGTGTTGATGTGGAAGCTACAAAAAGATGTCTGGATGATCTGGCTAAGATTACTGATGATAGTGGCTACAATTTAAATTAAATTAAAATTTAATTTTAATTTAAAACCAATGCTCATTTATCACTTTGAAAAATCCTCGGTCCTAAATATTCCAATCTGCCTATGCTCTATATAATGGCTTAATAAAGCCTGACTGACAAAACATTGGTTTATACCAAGCTTTCAGCCCTGAATGAGAGATTCTTCCTGGGTAAAAATTCAAAACACTACATCTCATTAATGATTCGCCTGGCCACTTCAATAGCTCTGATGGAGGTATTCAGTAAGAATAATGTTGCCGTCATGGCAACTAAAACAGCACTCATTCCAGCCCATGGATCAAGCAAGAGTATTCACTTTTAAGTTTTATGAGCTACATTTTGTAAAGCCACATAGTAATTCTTCTGGTGTGTTTGGGGAAAGTCAATTAAAACCATCAGTAGAGAAATCACCATTTGAGATGTCATTAAGAATATTCCTGATGGAAGGTGGAAGGAGGCCAAAATAGCAACACTAACAGGAGTTTGCAAGCACTTGAGTCCAATTTTCAGATTTTAAGAATTGATACAAGTAACTGCAGATAAAGCAGAAGTGTCAAGACAGAAGTGGAGCCTGAAAGGATGATGGAAAGTGCTACAGTCTCATGGTGAAACATCAATGGATGATGCCCTGGCTACTTTTCTGCCAATTTAACACAAGCTTAAGTCATCTGAGAGGAGGGACCTCAACTGAGAAAATGCCTCCATAAAATCTGACTGTGGGCTGGTAAGCCTGTAAGATAATTTATTGATTAGGGGTTGATGTGAGAGGGCCCATCTCATTGTAAGTAGGGACACCCCTGGGCTGGTGGGCCCATGTTTTATACAAAAGCAAGATGGGAAAGCCATGAGGAAAAAGCCAGTAAGCAGCATTCCTCCATCGCTTCTGCAAGAGTTCCTGCATCCAGGTTCCTGCCTGTTTTGGATTTCTGCTTTGAGTTCCCTCAATGGACTTTGACTCAGGATATGCAAGCAAAATAACCCCTTTCCTTCCCAAGTTGCTATTGGTCTTATCTTTTGTCACAGCAATGACATTCTAACTAAAACACACAAGGAATTTTCTATGTAACTTAAAACAGATGTATTTGTTGGAGGTATTTGTACATTGTGTGAAGATGTGTCATTGTGATTGGTTTAATAAAAAAACTGAATGGCCAGTAGTTAGGCAGGAGAGGCTAGGCAGAACTTCTGGCCAGATAGAGAAACTTGGGATGAATCTAGTCATCCAGGACACGCAGGCCAGACACTAGGGAAGTTGGACACACAGAGGGAGGAGAGGTAAAGAGCTACATGGCAGAATGTAGATTAATAGAAACAGGTTAATTAGTTGTAAGAGCTAGTTAGGAACAAGCCTAAGCTAAAGGCCAAGCTTTCATAATTAATAAGAAATCTCCACTTCATTATTTGGGGACTGTCAGTCTAAAGAAATTCTGACAAGAATGTCCAATTACATGTATTTTAGATATGCATGTGTGTGTGCACACATGTGTGGGTTCATGTGCATGTCTATATGTAGCAGATATATAATGATCATAGAGGTCATCCTCAGAAATGCCAACAACCCACTTTGGCACAGGGTATCTTAGTGGTCTAGTGCTCCAGACATGCAAGTCTATCTGGCCAAGGAGCTCCAGGAGGCCCAATGTCTCTACCTTCCTTGCTATGAGCACAGGTGTGCTTGGAAATTTTTATGTGTGTTCAGGAGATCAAACTGGCCTTTATCACTGCAAGACAACAGCTTTATTGCTTTAGTCTTATTCTGGTCCCAAAAAAATGTATCTTTAGAGAATCTGTTCCTGGTGAAGATATGGTTAATAATGTTGAAATGGAAACAGAAGATTTGGAATACTGCACATACTTAGTTGGTAAAGCCATTGTTAGACTTACGATGATTGTCTACAGTTTTAAAGTGACAAATCTTTCCTGGAAGAAAAAGTCAGTCCATGCAACAAAATGTATTGTTCTTTTATCTTAAGGTATTGCCACAGATTCCCAAACCTCTAACAATGATTATGCTAATAAATAAATGCTCATCAACATCAAGCAAGACCATCTACCACCAAAAATATTCTGATACTACAAAGTCTTAGATGACCATAACCATTTCAGCTAAGTATTTTTAATTAAGACATTGAGAGTTTTTAGACATAGTGATATAGCACAAATAATAGAATATTATAAAATTTAAACCAAATTATATGAAATAAAACATTAAATTTAATTTTATACTATTTGTTATTAAACTTGACATTATCAGAATTGTTTGTACCTTGCAAAAATGCACGTTGTAAAGATTCCAAAGGTACAAATATGTTATCTATGTGAGTGAGTGTCAGTAGGAGACAGATACAAAGAGAAAGAGATGGAGTGCTTGAACTATTAGCTATAAGCTAAACTAAACCCTTGCACCGTGTTATAAAGGCATGATAGAGGCAATTTCTCATGCTGGTAACGATGCATATACTACAAGAACACTAACTTTTAGGTTCCCACAGTTCTCCCTGTTGCTGTCTCTCTTTCTCTCTCATAAGCTCTATACAAACTATCAAATTATATAACATACATGCATCCTGTTTAAATAATAATCATTACATCAGTCCTTCTTGAAATATAGCTACATGATTGAATGCCACATAATGTACTCAGTTTATTGTAATGTATGTGTGCATATATTATTTATTCCTTTAATTTGTAAAGAGTGAAAAGGATGGCACAGATGAAGATCTAAATGAAATTCTGAGACATGGAAAAAATGAAGAAAGAAGACTACCTTATAGTTGCTAAGTTCCTTCTTGTGCCTTATTTTAAGTAAAACATGAAGACTGAAAAATTGCAGTGATAAATATGGTGAAAATGCTTATCTACGTCTTCCTGCTTATTCCTTTCATGGGCAAACACTTGGACATTCTAAGTTGAAAATCTCTGCTATTTCTGTAAAATGAATTGAAATTTTGGTCTCCATTTTATATATTTTCCTATGAATTCAGCCTTATGAGTGTGCAGACAGATACTTGTATTGTGTATTAGAAAAGAGATAATCTTGTGTTAAGATAAAACACGTGAGTCTATTTAGTGGGTTATAGGGATTTATTATGCTATAAATTGAGGAAAAACACTCACAAATACAGAACTGAGTAAACAGCTGAAGTCATCCTCTGTTCTGACCATGAGCAAATCCACCTGGCAGTCTGATCGTGCCAGGAAGCAGGAAAAGGGGGATCATGATCCCTCTCCCTTTCTTTTTAAGAGGTCATGTATGATGGCAAAAAGCACTGCCTTCTTTGGGCCTTATAGCCCAAGGTCATGGGCAGAGCAAATACCACTACATTTCCCCTTTTTGTCGAAATAAGAAGGTTCTAATCCTAATGCAAACTATATACAATACAGATGGTTATCAAGTATTGTCCAGGAGAATCAAAGGGTAATAACATAAACAAAAATAGAACTACAACCAACAAGAACATCTGCTGTGGAAGATTGATTGATAAATAAAATACTGATTGGCCAGTAGCCAGGCAGGAAGTATAGGCGGGACAAAGAGAGAAGAGAAGGCTGGGAAGTGGAAGGCTGAGAGGAGGAGATGCCAGCCTGCTGTCCAGGGAGCTGCATATGAAGACAGCAGGTAAAGCCATAGAACATGTGGCGACATATAGATTAACAGAAATGGGTTGAGTTTAAACGTAAGAGCTAGACAGTGGTAGGCCTGAGCTAATGGCAGAGCACTTTAATTAATATGAGCTTCTGAGTGATTATTTTATAAGCGGTTGCGGGGTCCATGGGGCTGGGAAGGACTGGAGAAAATTCCAGCTCCAAATGGTGCCCAACGTGGGGCAAGAGTTTCCACCTAAAACCTGAGAAAGAAGATTCTAAAACAGAGCTAAAAACAGCTTCCTAGTTGTCTCTCTCAAGTTAGTGGCTGCCTGCAGGTTTGAGCTACTATAGCAAGTTCCTGGCATGCGCGTTTGACCTGCAGTATGGAGAGAATGAGGCATCTGCAAGTGGCACATTACGATGCATGGTGGATTTAGCCTTTGCTAGTACAAAAAAAAAAAGGTTTCTGGACTACTGGCTGCTTTGATAGAGGCATAGACCCACTGCCTCTGGCAGTGAGTATGGTTCCTCTGAAGCTGGAGGTAAACTTACCATCTCCATGCGGGCGGAGCTACCAGTCAAAGCTGCTATTTTAGCCCTAGTAATGCTACAGTTTAAAGCAATAGTTACACAATAAGGCAGATTCTGATGGAACAAGACTTTAAATGTTTTACAATGTGTGTAAAAATGTACGTAGGCTTCAAAGAGAAAGGAAAAAAACAATATATGCAGTTATATAAAGAAATAGATAGTTTTAAAAAATAAAGTCTTTAAAGAGACAGTAAAGGTAGTATAAAAAATAAGCCCCGTAAAGATGGATATTACACAGAGAATCTGGATTGTGTTGTTTTGGGGATTTTTAACTACAGAAAAACATTTGATTGTAAAAGCTGTTAAGCCAATATGTATATTTTAAAGATACCTTGACTTCAAAATTTGGATGTAAGAATATGTTGCTTTGGAAAGGAAGCTCTGCTTTTGTTTCCACAGAAAGCCAGAGGCTATGGATTTGTTCCAGATTAAGATACATCAGGATTGACCAGCCAAGACACCCTGAAAGGTCTCCGGTGACACCATGGCCCAGATGATCCAACATCCAGAACGGTTTCAAGGCAACTGGCTCAGAAAATACAGCCTCATGGACTATCCCTTAAGCCTAAAATTTTCTTTCTGTCCCCATAAGATATAGTGCCCTCCTCCACCAGAAATTAGTATGAGAAGCTATGCCCAAATTCCCAAATATACCAAGCTTGCTTTGGAGAGGAAATTGTCTCACTCCTTCTCTAAACCCAAACATATTCCTAAAAAAAATAGGTTGAAAGATTCTTTTGTCCTATATCAGAAAAGCCCTCTGGTGTGGGAAGAGAAAAACCAATATTTTTATTTAAAACTGGTTGATTATAAATGCAATCTCTTTCTCAAGAAAAAAAAGTGGATAGTATAGATATGATGAGATAAATGGATAGATTAATGAACCTACTTTTAAAGAGCAACAACTTGTTTAAGTGTTTTACATTGCTATGGATTTTTGTTTATTGATACAAATTTAAAGTTAATTTTGTTATACTGTATATATATTTCTACTCTTGTTGAAGGTATTATGTTTATGTAACTCATTTAAATTGTAATGGATAATTGAGAAATACAGAATAATAATTAATCTTCTATGAGAGTTAAACTTGTAGCCATATTAGTTAAATTTTCTAGGTATACATGGATATATTTCAGATAGATAGGCAATCTTCAAACACTTCGAAGACCTACAGAATATGGCATTTAAAATGTTTTAAAAATTTAGACTTTCTGGACAGTGATACATGTCTGCTGCTGGCATCACCGACTTACTTCAGAGAGAAGGATGGGCATCGAAAATGTTGTGTATAGAGTTTATCTTCACTTTGGCAAAAATAGCCATTTGGGCAAGAAACTGTTCTTGCCTGGACTTCTTAAAAACATGTATCAACTGGACATGCAGGACCCATAGTAAGATGACCACTGAACCTTGCTTGGCAAAATGGTCCTTCAGGTTCCTGCTTTGCAGAGGAAACTGCCAGACATTCTATAGGACAGAGAGAAGTGATTGAGAGACTCTAGACCTGTGGGCTGAAGACAGATGTCCCAGCTTTACAAAGGAACTTTGGATGACTGTCAAGGCTGCCAGCTGTCTCTGTCTACTCTTGCAAGACTCCCAAAAGTTGCTTGTGTCCTTTCTCCCATTTCTCATGTAATAGTATATCCTTCTGGGGTCTTTGATGTAGGTGAAGACTAGATAGTTATAATTTCCTTAGTTATGATAAAAGATAAGTTTGATATGAAACCTTAGACTCACAAATATAGGATAGATAGGATATCTTCTTTAATTCTGCCAAATACAAATAGACTAGATATTGTAATTGTAATTCTTGCTCGATAATTGTTTTGTTATGTGTAATTTTACTATGTTAAAGTTAAAACCTTCCTTTTTGAAAAAAAGAAAAAGGGGAAGTGCTGTGGATGATTGATTGATAAGTAAAATGCTGATTGGCCAGTAGCCAGGCAGGAAGTATAGGCGGGACAAAGAGAGAAGAGAAGGCTAGGAAGTGGAAGGCTAAGAGGAAGAGACACCAGCCTGCTGTCCAGGGAGCAGCATGTAAAAGCAGTAGGTAAAGTCACAGAACACGTGGTGACATATAAACTAACAGAAATTGGCTGAGTTTAAGAATAAGAGCCAGACAGTGGTAGGCCTGAGCTAATGCCCGAGCAGTTTAATTAATATGAGCTTCTGAGTGATTATTTTATAAGCGGTGGTGGGGTCCGTGGGGCTGGGTAGGACTGGAGAAAACTCCAGCTACAAACATCACAAGAAACACATACTAAACGTACAGAAATGTTCAGATCATAGATAAATGGAAAATTACCGAGATTATCCAATAGTTGTCCTTTCCTGAAGAATCTAACTCTTGTTTGTTGAGATTCCCTTACAAATTATAGAATTGTCACATAGGTGGATGAGCTATCACTTCTCTTCATCAAGGCTTTTCTCCTGTTTAAATCAAATTATTATTAATTTTGTTGGTATCTCTAGCTTTTCTTCTCCTGCAGAAACAAAAGCAAAACCACTTCTCTGATGTAGGGCATATCTTGGTTTCCATTACAAGGTCAACACATCTTTGAAGTAAACAAGTTGGCTTAGCTTAGGAGTTTTTTCTGTTATCCAGTGTCTTTCCATAGCTGTTGTCCCTTTTTCATCGGCATTGAGAAAATTCAAGGTTAACAAAACATTATGTAATCTATTTCCAGGGGTCATTGTTACCTCTTTCTGTTTATTTATCATATCCTTTAAAGTTCGATTAGATCTTTGTATGACTGCTTGGCCTGTGGAATTGTGTGGTATACCTGTAATAAGCTTTATATTGTAATAAGCAAAAAAAAAAAAAAAACCTGCTTCATTTTACTTGAGACATATGCTGGAGCATTGTCAGTCTTAGTTTGTACCAGTATTCCCATAATGGCCATAACTTCTAATAAGTGTGTAATTACAGAATAAGCCTTTTCAGAACTCACAGGAGTTACCCATTAAAATCCTGAATGTGTATCAATGTTAGGGTGTACATATTTTAATTTTTCAAATTAAATACATACATCTGGGAATTTTCATTTCTTTGTACACCTTTAGGATGACTTCCTTCAGGAAATGGAGTTTGGGTATGGAAGGACAAGAAAGACACATTTTTATGATTTCCTTGGCTTGTTACCAAATGATGGAAAAGTCCCTTTTCAAACCTTTACTAAGTTCTTTACTTTTAGAAGAAACATGGTGTTTCTTATAAACTTCTGAGGCCTTCAGTATGTTAGCTATTAATAATCGATCAATCTCATCATTACCTTGTGTTTCATAACCTGGCAGACCCGTATGGGATCTGATGCATGATATATATATTCTGGTGATTTCCTGTAATTGTATAAATAGTGAAGTTAATTCTGTATTATCAGAAATAAATTCAGCAGTTTCAATATGTAAAATAACTCTCTCTGTAAATTGAGAGTCAGTAGCTATATTGAGAAGTACTGTGTAGTCCATAAGTACCATAAGACTAGCATATAGTTCTGACTTTTGTACAGAATTATAATGACTTTGAACCACTTTACTTAAATCTCATGATTTATATCCTGCCTTCCCTGGTTTATTTGCATCAGTATAGAATGTGGGGACTCCAGATTTTGGATTTGACCTACTATGTGAGGAAGGACCCATTCAGTTCTTTTTATGAATTCTATTCTCTTTTGAGATGATGGTTGTTAATCTCTCTCAAAAAAATTACTACAAACTCTTTGACAATATTCATTATCTTTCCATAAAGAGTACATTTCCTCATTCATTAAAGGTACTACAATTTCTGCTGGATCCATTGCTGTCAATTGACAAAGTCTCAATTTTCCATTTAAAATCAAGTCAGAGATCTTTTCCATATATTTCTTGAACTTCTTACTCGGTTTACATTCCCTCTGCATCAAAATTCATGTAGACAAATGTCTGGAGGGTAATATACCAGAATGTAGTCAAGCTCTGGATTTGCATGATCCACATGTGCTTCTCTTATTTTCTTTTCTAATAGGGCCGATTCCTTCTCAGCTTCAGTTGATAATTCTTTTGGAATATTTAAGTCCTTGTCCCCTTTTAGGGTACTGGCCAAATTTACTAGTCCATCTTTAGGTATTCCAATGATTGTCTGTATGTTGGAAATGCTTCCTAACAATCTTTGAAAATCATTAAGAGTCCACAATCTATCTCTCCTGAGTTGTACTTTTTGTGGTCTAATTTTTTGTAGATCTATTGTATATCCTAAGAAATACCCTCTTTGTATTTTTGGGGGAACAATTTGTAATCCCCAGTGAGGAAAAACTTCCTTTACTTCTTCAAACATGGTTCATTTTATCAAATACTATGTGATCTACACAATGAAATTGCTAATTCTTAAGTTCATTTGATTAAAAAATGAAATGAAAAACAAAAATTGAAATGGCAAAATTTTTTTTATCCCTCTAAAAATCCTACATCTGACCCTAATCCAAGAAGCTATACTGTGTTAGAGACAAGGATCAGTGCTTGAGTGCTTGCTGCTCTTCCAAAGGACTTAACTTAGGTTTGCAGCATTTATGTAAGGTGGTTCCCAACTTCCTGTAGCTTCAACTCCAAGGGACCTGAAGCCTTCCCATGGCTTCCTTATGTAATGCATCTATATGGCAGACATACTAACATACACATATACATAAAAAAATTTGAAAGGAACTATGCCAATACGAGAGAACTATTTGAATGGTGTATCATGATATACTTAGTGGCATGCTATTAGTAACTGACACTAAAATATAGCTTTACTAGTCACCAGTTCATTTGCTCTTTTGTTTGGCATTAAA